>VWZV01005310.1:236517-278899 GCA_013397155.1 Irena cyanogastra | reverse complement strand
TAATTCTGATTAATAACTCTAGGAATTTGTAGGTATCTTTAAATATTTTCTTTCTTGAAGATTTGGTACAGAATAATCTGCCAGTCTTTCCAGAGTTTAATCTAAGCTTTTGGATCAGTTATTAGGATTTGGTGCATGCATAGGTAGATTAAAGTAGTCATCTTGAAATTTTACTAAATATTTGCAGTCTGAAATATACTTGTGTAGTTTGTGGCTTTGAGTGGACTGACATTCTTTGTGCAAGTTTGGGGAATACGCCCCGCTACTTCCATAAACTATGAAACCTCAACAAATACTTAAGGAAGAATGAGCCATTAGTGCATTTAGAATTCACAGGAGTATACAGATCAGTTTCATGAAAGCCATCTAGTAAAATATATTAATATCTCTTACAATGTTAATATATTGAAATGCTATAATACATATTACAGGAAAAAGAACACTGAAGATATGAAGATTCACCAGAATTTATTTTGTTGTGTGTTCTGACACAGGCTGAAGATAAAGACAACACACCAGAATCCTGTCCACTTCACATTACTTTTGATTATGCTTGCATAATTATTGCTAACATTTTGCTTTAGTTTTTTGTTTATCTAAAAAGTGAATCTGCATAAATTATCCTTTTTCAGATCTATGCTAAAGCTTTACAAAATACATTTTCTTGATTCTTTGTTTTATAGCAGTAGCAGAGATATAAATTTGTCAACATGATAAGAAAATAAAAGTGAAAAAATAAACAAAGTAAGTTCTTACCTGAGCTCTTGAGCTATAGAGTCCACTTGAACTGTTAATAAAAGCAGGAAAGAATTAATTAGTTTACACTTCCAGACTTGTGCTTTCTGCAGCCTTGCACCTGCCTATCTGTAATGACAGAGGAGTGGCTATCAAAACACAGGTGGTTATTTCGTGCTAACCACAGGATTGTGGCTACTAGTGACAAATGCTAAATGAACGTGTAATTCTCACAGTTGTTTTAGGATGCGTGAAACCTGGAGTATGATGTTCAGTGGAACAATAAGGGAAATAATAAAAATAAAAGTAAAAGCAAACCCCTTATTTTTCCTGAAAATAGGGGGAAAAAAAATCTTTTACTTTTCAGAACTGAAAATCAGTTTGGGAGTGGCAAAGGCTAGTGTTTACAAGTTCCTACCCACACAAGGGTATACAGCATATTGACAAGGCCAACAGGTGTCTCTAAGGATTACCCATATTGCAGAAGCAACTTTTGTTTTTTCCACTTCTGGGGAAAATGTTCTTGATACATTAATTGCTCTAAGAGTGTATGCACATGTACAAAAACATGGAGAAAAAAAATCCATGAGTTTTAAAATTGTGTTACTAGCCTTTTGAGTGAAAGGGTATGAAACCCCTTTTAACTACAACTGAAGTTTGCTGTGCCAGCCAAACTGTTTTAACTCACAGTCCTGACCAACAGAGAAGACATGCTCTAATGCTGAGGTGTGAATACCTTCCCTATTCAGAGACTTTCCAAGTTCTCTGTTGCTTTTGAAATATATATGAATTTCATATTAATTTCAGCGGTCACCAATGAGGGTTACATCAAAGTTTTGATATGAAAATGATTATGTTTTTTGAAAGATTTATCTATATTTATCCCTTTATCTGCCATCAGTCTGTAGTACTTCAATGTTCTTCCTCTGTATTTCCCTGAGTGAAGTCTAGCAATTTTTGCCCCTTTGATAATTGGAAAACAGAGAAACCGCTCTAATTTTTCATTCTGACTATAACTTGAATCTGAGGGCACAATATTAACAATTCAAATTAGTGAGTTGGGACAACAAATAGAAGTAGTAGCCTGTTTTGCACAATTCTGAGAATGAACAATTCTTATTAAAATAAGAGTGAAGGACGGGCGCTTTGTGACTCTGAAAATAGTCATAAGCAAAAATGTGCACAGAGTAGGCAAAACTTTAACATTTATTCTTAAGTATAATCATTTTTCACTTGTTATCAAGAGTAACAAAAAGTGTTATGAATTAAAATAAAAAGTTATTTTCCTGGAAGGGCTATACTGCTAGTCAATCATGTTTTCCAGATGTTGAGATCATTAAGGGCCTGTTTATCTCTCAGTACTGCATTTCCATCTGTTCTTTACAAAAAGAGAGTAATATCTGAGAAATACAACTATGTCATAACTTTGCAAAGGAAACATGAGCAACAATACATCAAGAAAACCCACAAGATTCTCTTCTACCACCTACACCTGCAGCTTTTTATTAAAGAGAATTTACTTCTGGACCATTTACATAACTATTTTATAGATAATTAATGGTAATAGACAGAAAAACATTCAGGTAGCTGAGACAAAGTTTGGATATACAATTTTTAAAGCATCCATTCAGTGCTGTCAACCGTACTCGAGGGGAGAATAATTTTGGGGTATTTTAGTTTTGTGGGGGGTTTTTTGTTTGTTTTTTTATGTTTGTTTGTTTTTTGGTTTTGATTTTGTTGTTGTTGTTTTGCATAATAAAAAGTGTGACTTCTATTTTCTTCAAAAAATAACTCAAAGAAAACAGCATCAGTAGAATTTTTTGGCTTTTCTTTATCCCATAGCTGATAACATTGTGCCTCTTAATGCCAGCAGTCTGTGTCCTGCCCTGATTAAAAAAAGCAGCCGTAAGGAAGCTACAGAGTCTCTCACTGCACATTAAGGACTGTGCACAGGAACTGTGATATTTCATGGTGTTCTGGGCACAGGGTCGTGGAGCGTGCTTGCTAACTCACCCTTGGTTCCTTTGGAGCGTGTGCGCAGCTTTTTATTTTCCCCATCTGCATCCATCTGTAATATTAACACAAGGTCTTTAATTCATACCTTTTGCCATTGAGAAAAAAACCCCACTCCAATGGGGGTTTTTTTTCACATTTCCAAAGGGTAGACAGTAATAGGAAAAAAGAATAATCATGCCTTATTAATCTTGTCAAAGAGATAAAAAGCCATCTGTGAATATCTAGTAAATACCTAGGAGATACCTTTAATGATGCAGATTTGTTTAATAAAGTGATAGTCATGAGTGACTCTGTAAGGTTTAATGATGGGGTCTACAGGTGTTAGCTGAAGGCATAAGGTTAGAAAGAGTGACGCTGCATGAGTGCTGCTTTCAGCATCCACCTCCTGAAACAAAAAATCCCAGAAAGCTGCTGTGACTACAGGAACTCTGCATTTTTATTGTAACTGAGGTGTAGCTCTATAGCTATGTTGGAATCTGCATTTCTGACAACTTCATCCTTAAAACATGAAACTTCCTTGACAATGCATAACTACGCATATACAGCTTTGAAATTCTTCAACACTTAATTAACTACTTCTTTAAGAAGTTTTGCCTGAAGAGACAGTGAGTTGTGGATTTATAGGAGGTTTTTTGGGAGAATATAGTGTTCAGATTTGTATTTTACATTTAAAAAAAAACAACAAACCCAAACAATCAAAAAGCCCAGACTTCCCCAGAAGTCAGCTGATGTCATAAGTTTTCTAGCTGAAATAAGAGAGTCCTTTCAAGATCAGATGTTCTTGCTACACTTTTGGCTACATCTAAACCTAAACTGGAAATATGCACCTTCTGGTCTTGGATGTAGCCCAGACACATAATTATAGGGGCAGGCTTTCAATCCATGGATTTTATTGCAAGCCCTGAAATTCAAAGGGATTAAGATTTCATGTTGTGGTGTGGAGAACTGCAGTGACATATAGCAGACTGTACAACGGTGCAATTTTGACCATGTCCAGGGAGGCAAACTCCTTTCTAAAAGTAACATTTTTTACATAAGGAAGACTCACTCTATCACCAGGAATTTTTGTCCAAGCAAAATATTGGGAACTCTGGAATTTTTCTGCAGTCTCTGAGGGAACTTTGCTATCTGTCATTTGACTTGAATCTCAGTTACCCTGTTTGTAAAATGGTGATGATCAAATGCACTGTAGACAAAGCAACTCCCATGGGCTTCTGCAGATCAGAGTGGCATTAAGAGTGCAGTTTGCAGACACCAGTTTCTGGTTTATAAAACTGTGTTGGGTGATAGGTAGATGTGGAGACCAGAAGTTGCCAGGCATCTCTCCCTGAACAATGTCACAAGATAAATACTGATGTCAACAGGAGATGCTGTCAATTATTTCACTTTTTCTTTCTGAGGATCAGCTGAACTGCACTGGACTGAGGAAAGATGCAAGAAGTCCTGTTTGTGCCTTTTCCATTTATAGAGCTTGAAGATCTGAGTATGTTTTATTTTTAGCTCAATATGATTCAGATTACTGAGATGTTTTGAAGGTCTTATCTGAAAGAACATTGCAGAATATGACAAAATTGACCCGAGAAATAGAAAGAGTAAAGTCAGCCTTTCTAGGGGATAAAAAGCATTTCTCTAATTTCCTGGGGTTTATTTGTTTTTATCTATGTTTGAACATTATAAGCAGATATTGGAATCAAAATACCAATTTGAAGGAGAGAACACAAACGTTTGAAAAGGGTATTCATGGATGTGAAGTGTAATTCTAGAACACAGGTTAGTGATGTCTGAAATGAAAATATAAATTGATAGAAATGCACATCAAAGCCAGACAATTATATCTTTTCTCTGTTTAAATTTACATCTGATATTGATTATTAGTGGGGAATAACATGAAGGGCTTCTGTTTATGTAGTGGGGCTGATGGCAGCCCTTACTTGTTACTATCCTTAAAAGCTGGAGAACGAGTTTTTGCAATGAGACTGCAATGGTAATGGGAAACATGGCTCTGTTCTCTGATGCTGAGTTGTGATTGAAGGCACTGACCTGCCATAGACTTATAATAGGGGAGCAGGTGTGGCAATGATGGACTTTAATTTCCTTTAATAAACCTTTTATGTGCCACACTTTTACTGCCATTCTATGCTCTCCAAGGTCCTGCACATAATAGGTTCATTACTTTTGATTACTATAGTCTATTGAGACAAACAACTCCAGAACACACTATATATTATGTTCAGTTAAACCAATACAGACTATTTATCCACTGTGCATTATTTCACCTGCAACTCTACAGACAAAATTAACAACAGCTCCTGTAAGCTAAAACTATTAAAACCACTGGTACCCCTTTGTCATCATTTCATAATAAATACCACACCAATCACAGTGCTGCTCTTTTAATTATGAAACAAAAAGTGCCTACTGCTTCTACTGAAAAGCAGTTACTTTGGTCTAAACAGCAGGTTGCATTGTGATGAATATTTAAAAACCGCACAAAGAGTGAAAACCAATGATAAAATCAATCCAGGTGATTTTTCAATTGATTTTCTTTCCTGGTAAAAGTTTCACTCTATGAGATATCTTTTTATCAACTCAAACCTATAATTTATAGGACAATTTAGCCCGGTGCATACACATATCAAAATAATCATCATGTCTGTGTTGCACAAAAGACACCTTAACTTACAAAATAGTCCTATGCATTAACTTGAAATACAGAAGTAATTGAATAAAACTGAAATCTCTAAACTATGGCAGCAAAAATAAACCCTTCTCTTGCTCAAAATTTAAATATACTATCTTGCAGTTTGGTAGTTCTTTTAGAGGCTGCCTGATACTGATACAAAATGAAGTGTCTCACTTCTGGTTTTCATCTGCATAGTGATAATCATCATTTCTACATGAAATTACATCAAAGGAAGGTTGTCAAGAAGCATTCAAACTTCCAAATCACACGTGGAACAAATGGATTAAATTCTGAGACATTCTAGCCAATATTTTTAGAGGTAATTGTCATGAAGGTGTTAATTTGAGACATATATTATTACTGTTGTGACTGTAAACGTTGGATGGATTCTGGAATGTGCTTCATGCTGTCAAAGCTGGGGGATGGTCACCCTCCCTCCCACTACCTATGTTGTCTTGAGTCAAGAATCTGTAAGGGGTAAATAGAATGGTCATGTCTGCACAAAATCTTCACCCAATATCTCACTGCTAATTTTTTACAGCCATCAGGAGCATGGGGATAATGAAATGTTTGCCAGGAAAATTTTATTGGGGGTTATAGTCCCATAATTTTTAAGGGCAAGCTTTACAAAAATAATGGCAAGTGGATAGTGGAACTAAGTCCACTTAATCTTTGTGTTTTATAGCCAGATTCTCTGAGTTGATGGATTTTAAACTCATCTAAACATTTTCTTTTCAAAATTAGTCAAAGCTAGCTAATGGACTCTGAAGGAATTAGTGGGAAATACAGTCAGAAACACAAGGACAGAGGGGCAGCAGCTCTGCAGCCCCAAATCATCAAGCAAGTAGGCTAAGAAATAAATGCTTTCTGCTCCAGTTATATTTCACTTCTGTGATCTCAAAATTTACTGAAGATATTGATGTTGAATTATTTTCTGAAAACATGTTCCAACAAATCCCCCGAGGTTTATGAATGCCCTCTGTCTGACTTTGTGAATTTCATTTGGATCTTTCGTCCACTTTTTCTTCAATGTTGATTGAGATTTAAGTGTAAGTCAAGAACTAGATCACAGAAAACTGACTGGAGTCACTGACAATACCTCAAATTCTGCTTGGCTGAAACCATAATAATTTGCTATTTAGCTGCTACAGGGTATTCATGTTTCTCCAGATTAATTTACTGGTGCAATAGCAGCAATCATACTTTCTGAGCAAACTATTTCAGAGTTCCTGGCTGCAGCAACCAAATGGTACTTCTTTTGTTTGTACCATCCCACTGCAGTTAACAGACTCAAGAGCAGCACCTGGAAATACTTCCCTGAGTGAGAGAATCAGGATTTGGCTCTGAGTTTGGTTTTTTGTGTGCCTGGAGTCTGTCTGTGCACATGTGCATGTACTGATGTTACAACAGGATCCAAGAATGTGACTAACAGCTGAAAATAGGGCATGTGCAATAAATTATAATAATGACAATAATAGTAATAGCAACTATTTCAGTCTACTTGCGCATTTTTTAATTTGAATTTCAGAAACCAAATTGACGCTACTTGGGTAGGATAGTTTTGCAGCATGTTACTGTGAAATATAAACTATAGGGAAGCCAGTGCTGCTGACATAGGTAAAAGTGAAATGCATCTCCTGGAACGAGCTCATGTAAGATCTATGCACTTTGTGATTTCCATTGTGATCTTCATACAAGCTTAACTTTCTTGGAGTGGGTTTCACACTGCTGGAGTGTCAGTCTGTTTCCTTTTGCATAACTAGCTAGAGGAATAGAAATCACCAGTTTATCTAGAGATAAAGAGTATAAGCTTTATCATTGCACTGTGAGTTTCTGACTTTAAGGTATACCTGATTTTCAAAATTAAATTTGGGGAATCATTTCACTAGGACAAACTTTTCCTGATTTTGAAAGGCTTGGAAAAAGAATAACTTTTTTCTACTCTTTTTAATTAGTGAATTACTGAAGCTAGTATTGAGATGACAGCTATATCTGTCACAAGCTTGGTGAACTCAGTCAGAAGAAAAAAAGGCACAAAAATCCATTCTCAAGTCTCCAACACAAGCCACAAAGTTCAAAGCTGAAGACAGATTCTGCTAAGGACAATGAACAAGACTGTGCTATACTGTGTCCCAAGGTGACACAACACTCTTTGTACTGCTCCCTACAATAAATAATACCCTCAGACCAAGATTTTCAGTGGTTTTGATACTCATATTTTGATATTTCTTTTTACTAGATCTTGTAAGATTTTACCACATGGAAAGAGAATAAAGTCATAGAGAAAAAAAATTTTAGTCAATCTGAAAACAAGATTTCCTATAGCCTGCCCAGAAGAGTAGAGCACTATTTATCTGTATGTGTATATGTGTGCTGACTAAATCTTTCACTTAGTCTGCAATAACATTTTTAATATGAAATACTAATCTCACACTGGCAGTGAGTATAGTGAGAGAAAGAACTGCCGAGAACACATATAACAGCTTCTAGACAATGTTATGTATTTTCACTGCTGATGGTAGAAATAATCCAGGATCCAAATACAATTTCTTTTAGGAATGCAGCTTGTAATGTGGTTAAAGTTTCTTGCTCTTCTTTTTCTTTTTTTTTTTAATTTATTTAATAATATGCTGATGACCAGAAAGGAAAAATATTTAGAAATATGTTCCTGAAGACTATCACTAAAAATCTAAAAATATACCTTGTTTAGTGATTTTGACTATTCTTAACCAAGGAGTCATTGCATCTTTATTTTGAAAATTTTGCTTTAGTTTGCTCAATGCTGCGCCTGATTTCTCCAGGAAAAAGTTGAATGGCATGGAAATAATTGGTTCAGCTCTACGAGTTTCTTGGGAATTAAAATAAGTACATTTACTAAATGCAAACTTTAAAGCTGGTATATAACACATATAAATCATCGACAATTTGGCATTTTATAGTGTGATTGAATGGTGCACCCATTTGTGAGAAATAGATTTTTTATATTGAATTCACTCCTTGAAAATATGCAGAGACAAAATAAGCCTTAGATCAGAGGCAAGCTTGAATAGCTTTGTAATGAGGATGATTTATTTTGATTCTCACTTCTGATTTCTGAGTTGTCACTGCTGTTGTATACTTCATCCATGCAACTTTGCACAACTGGCAGTGCTGAATATAAACCGAAGCCATATGTTTATGTCCTTTTGCCAAACGACTACAGCAAATAGTTCTATTATTCCCTTAGGTAACCAACATGTGCCAAGTATTTCTATTAGTCTTCTTTACCAAGGCTTTAGAGGGCAGAGTCACAGCTTCATGAAATTAAGGGGCAACTGCTAGTTTTTAAATTCAGAGAAAAATTATATAGTATACCAAGCTGAAATGCAGCTCAACCTAGGCTACTTTCTGGAGGTTTCTCTTCTAGATTATTATTTTTATGTTGTTCAAGGTCTTGTCCTGTGCTAGCATATATTAAACATAATTTTTCAGAAGAAAGAAAGAATCAGTAAAAAAAAAAGCTTTGACGCTTCAAGATCTTCTTAAGTACACTAAAGTTTTAGCCCACTCAACCGCTATACAGTTAAAAAAATCCCAAAATAATAAAACTTATACATATATATATATATATATATCACCAATGAGTTATCCATCAATCATTTTAAATTTAAGCAGTGCACTGTGAAATATATTCTCCTTCCTGGAGTCATATAGATTCAAAGATACTTGTGTTACCAACAGTATGTACAGCTAAAATAACGTAATTCACAAACTTAAGAACTAGAATTTCTGTGCATTTGCAAAAATTTTAGTCTCTTCTACCTTTTAGTACTGCTATACCTGACTGTTGAAGACTTTCTTAAAGCAGCAGATATTATGCAAGAAAAGTAGTCCTAGTGCATGAGGCACGATACATGAAACCACATAGTACTCTACTACTAATATATAGCCATATTTCTACTCAAATAAATTTTTGTAAATAAATTATCCCACCTTTGCGTGTTTCCAGGTGAAAATACGTGCAGATTCCAAAGGACCAAATTTGTCACACAGCCCAAGGTGCCTTGCCTGATTTAACAGATAATCCTCAAATTCATTCTCTGGAAAAAACAGACAAACAAACAAAAACAAAAACAACAAAAGAAAACAAAAAAAAACCCCAGCTATACTAAATAAAACATAGATGAAACAAGACACTCTTTAAATCAAATGGATAAATAATCCAGATGCAATATTTTCTTCAGCAGTTTTACAAGGATAGGGTGTCAGTCATCAATGGTGCTTCTAAAAGGCATAAAGAATAGGTTTTTTTCTTTTTGTGTAGTAGTTTCTTTACATCATTAATGCCCTTTTGATAGCTTATGAAATAGACCTGCTCTAAGAAAAGCTTTTTGTCTCATGTGGACAAAAATCTACTGTTTCCATATGTAGAAATCCTTGGCCGAATGTTTTAATTGCATTAGAACCCCTTTGACTGAGTGGGATGGTTCAGTTCATGATGTAAAATAAATAAGAAGCATTCTGAAACATTTTAAAAACAGAAGAAATCTTCTCCGTTCTATTTTTTCTGACTTCAGATATTAAAATTTGAAGTTTGGCAGGCTGAGAGTGTTCTCAGCATAAGCCAAATTAAAGAAATCTTTGACATTTCTTCATGCTCAATTTTTATTCCTTTCTGTGAGGGACTTTATGCTAAATCAACAGTGACAGCGAGGGAAGTAGAGCTGCAGAAGTTTACATCTGAGTGTACAACACCCAGATCCTTGTTTTCAGAAATACTGAATTCCCAAACCCTTCTAACACTTAAAAAGTTCTAGGCGCTTGCAACCTGGAAGCATCTGACAATAGGCAGTCATTAAGGACAAGTTTTATTTAGGGGTTGCTCCTAACACTAGTGACCAAAACATTAAAATTTAAAAATGAGTTGCAACTTCAGAGTTGCACAGATATCTCACATATCATCCAGTGTATTCAGTAAAATAGGTCTATTCATTGAAGATCTTCCAATTATGACAAAGTTTGTAAACAAACTTTCAGAACTTTAACTATTCTTTTAATGATACCTGATCATGGTTTTTCCAACAAAATTTTGAATGTTACATTTCTGAAATTGCAAAGACTTATTCTAAACAGGTTCTCAGGGAAGCTGGAATTTTTGAGTGACTAATTTCTGCTTGTGTACCAATAGATAGGATGCTTGTTTCATCCCATGAAGTACTTTTAATTATAATCAGTACACTTTGGTCAAATAATGAAACGGGCAACAGATGTAAGATGATAAAGAAGGGAGAAAACCCAGAGCAAACCATCCCAATACCAAAAAGATTTTTTTAAGCTTTTTTTTTTAAAATACGTTTTACTAGAAAGAGATGTTCTTTATCCTCAAAGCCCTATTTTCCTGTTATTCCATTTCAACATTCATAAAAAAACCTCAAAACCACAAAAGAAATCTCAAAGCCTTCTACCTTCCTTTTCCTCTTTGTTCAAAACACATAATCCAAAATAAAAGACCTCTGAGGAGAACTACAGTGGTGAGCAAAGCTTTCTAAAGACTTAAACTTAGCAGATTTTTGTCTAAAATTCTAGCAACTTAAGTATTTATTAACAATACATTTTTCCTTTATTTTCTCAAAGATTGCCAATAAAGAACTAAATCACATGAGGGAGTAGCTGCAAACCCTTTGAGCTCCCTGATGTCAAACTCATTAGCATCCGAATAACCACACAGCAGCACATCATCTGCACAATTGCAATTTTTTACTACTTTTAATAGCGTTTCTCAAAGGGCTCATTTTCAACTTTCTTCAGTGGTTAGTTGGTTCTCTGGGGAAAAGGAGCTTCCTGACGCTCACAGCTTCCACTCAACAACCAGGCCGTTTGCTGTCAGAAGAATCAGCCCTCTGCCCTAACCCCATCTGCTGTCTCTCTCACCCTAAGGGACCGAGAGTTAAGACAGCACAGCTGAGATCCACTTGGAAAAGTGCACAAAGGACAAGGAAAAATATACAAAACTTTCCACGTTCAGCTTCACATAACAAGCTAGCATGTTGAAAATCCTCCTTGTAAGAAAAGGAGTTTGGACTGGGATGGGTCTGGGAGGCAGGTTTTAAAACTGTACTGAAAAACTACATGTGTCAAAACACAAAATACTGCACCCTTCTGCTGTGTTTAAACACAACAGAAGCTGTTGGTGGTTAGTAAGTTTAAAAGTGCTGGGTTTGATTTTATTCACATAACAGGGTGCTGGCTGCCATTCAGCTGATTCGTGGGTGAGTACCCACATTTGAAGATAGGGTGTCTCATAAAAAGTCTAATACAATGTCATGCATCTGTCATGCTGTAAACAGTGTCTGCAGGGTTATGCTGTGTCATGGGATGTGACATACCCTCAATGTAAAATAAACTACGTGTCACTGCTGTCCACACTCCAAGAAATAAGTTCATTTTCAAATATAGATGTTGGGATCTGATAGTTCAGTAGCAAAAAAGGCTTGGTGCTGATTTCACAGGAGTATCAAGGCCTTATACTGAATCTAAGTTTAATAAGTTTAATGAGCTATAAAGTTGATCATGGGTCAAATTTTCAGGTATTCCAAGAAGTGCAAAAATCTGCAATACCAACTGGAGAAAATAAGATCTCAGCCTCAAGAGCCCACAAAGTACATCTAACCAGATTGTTGGTGGCTTTGACGATAAGATCATTGTTGATGGAAGTGAGGCAGAGCCAACTTATTTATTTGTCAATCAAGGTTCCTTGGTGAGGTCACTCCCCTCGGGTCCACACATATCTTCCTTTGGCCCAATCTGTTAATAGCTTGCCTTAACTCATTTCTCTTTTTTCATCAAGAATTCAAAACAATTTAATGTTTACACTTCAACTGTCTATGTGTCTGAACAGTATTTTTTATTCTAGAAGGTGAAGCTTGCTTGCCTGTAAAGAAAACTTTCACCCTTTTCAACCATCATCTCAATTCAACTAGAATAATAAACTTTATAAGCCCACAAAGATGGAATATATAAGTTGTTTTATTTGTCAGTGTAATTGTTCAGTGAAGTCACCTGGAGCCTTTGCAATTCATTCCTTGGTTTATAGCCATTTCCAGTGCAACACGATTTTGTACTGACTCTGAAGTGCCATCCTACTGAGATCCATGAGTCATACCAGGATACTGATGTGAATGACAGCTTAGGTCCTGATACTCTACATCAGATATATGTGACAAATCCCTTCAAACGACTATTTTTGTTGACCCATCGTCTGTGGGTAAAAGTCCACTCATTCAGGTCAGATTACCAGAGCTCCTTATGATTTTAAATGAGAAAAGACATTGTACAACCACAAAATTATCTCAGCAGAAGCCTGAAGTTGTTTTCTCTACCAGAATTTCAATACTCATGGCTGTACTATGTATGTGAAAGATCCCAAAAGCTTTTTTTAAGCATAATACATTCCATTTCCAACAGGTTAACTTGATTTTCTCTCATTTACCACATCCCTGGTTGATGTATCACAAATGTGGGAATGAATAATGGCTTCAGTTTGTGATTTGTTAACTCAGAATAAAAGTAATATCTAAGGAAACAAAATTCAATGTGCTCACCACTATGATCCCTGAATGTTTCTTGTGGTTCTACTGTGACAGTGAGTTCTCTTTCTCGAGACAAAATAATGCAGCATATTTAGTATTTGAGAAAATAATATGTGAAAGAAAGTTACCATTACGAATAAATAAAGATAACTCTGGACTTCAGTCAGATCTTTACCCTGCACAGTCTGAAGTCTATGACTTTACACATTAAGTTATGCACAAGCCTCAGGGAGATTCTGAAGTATGTGTAAAATGTTCAGCTCACGAGTACCTGAATTTCATTTGGCCTACACCCTCCCTGCAAGAAATCTGCAGGACGCTACTTGAAAGCATCTTTTTTTTCTGTGTATAATTCGAGCTTCAGAAAGGAGTTTCCTTGGGACAGAGTGCTCGTCTTTGCACTTGTTTCACTCAGTACAAAGTACGTAGGAAGCAGAATTATTGCTGTTTCAACAATTGCATTTTCTTTCTCAACTCTAATACTAAACTTTATCTTATTTTGTTCTACCATGATGAACAAAAGGTCACATTAGCAGTGTGAGACAGGCTGGTAACCCAGGCAGTTGCCCTTCTAGTACCTCTAAAAAACTTCACTTTCACTTACCCTCCCTTTTAAACAGGGCAGTAACTCCAAAGCCAAGATCATAGTCACCTAGCAGAGGAGTTTAACTTTCACCTGATTTAAGCAACAAACTATCCCTCAAAGATGCCAGAGGCTTTGCTGTAATTAACATAACTGCATTTAGATGCTATTCATGACCGATAATTCCAACACCTTGTAAAAAAAAAAAAAAAGGTTGCAAGCTGTAAACATTATAAACATATTCAAATAAGCTTAACGCAATCTGCCATGCTTATTTCTGCCTAGATCATGGACCAGCGAAATGGTTAATGCAAATGGATTTATAATTTGCTTTGGGGGGCCAGTTTCTTCTCCTTATTTATTAGCCCAGCTGATGGGGCAGATTTGATGAGGCACTTCTGGAATAATTGAGTCATCACACAAAGAAGGCTGCTAGCATTCAGAGTGGTTTTATCAGCAGCAAGCAGGCCTGATTACTGACAATTACACTCTGATCCGGTGATGGAGGAGAAAGAGCCAACGAGTGGGAAATGTCCGTGTTTCTATCCAGGAATAATTTCTACATTCATTTTACATGCTAAGTGTTTCCTATCTCTGCATAATAAACTGTAAACAGGAATAGATGGCACAATGTCCCTTAATATTTCCTGGTAATGAAGACACAAATGTACAGTGAGTGCTGATAAATATAGATGAAACATAAGCTATTCTCTGAGTCGGTATTGTTACCTTTAGAATAAATGCATTTTGGTGGTAAAAGCATAATCATAGCTAATGCAAAAAAATGACAGAAGATTGAAGCTGTCCTTGTAACTACACAGAAACTTTGTAAAAGTCCTGTTAATCACGACTGCTCTAGAGGCTCATAAGCTGAAGGTGATATACTGGAAAGAACATCATTTTGTTTCTCAATAGTCAACTATGTAGGAACTCTTTTGCTTTGACACAGTAAAGGAGAGCAACAGCAGTGACCTCCATTAACACTTCAGGGATAGAGCACATCTCAATGCTAAACTGAAAAACAATGAAGCTGGTCCTAGAAGACATCTTCACCATGATAAATTCTCATTTCCCTCTCATCAGCTTTAAGACAGTCTTTATAATGAATAATAGAGCTAGACCATAGATTTCATGAATTGTGTTAAGCAATACATTATTACCTTTAGAACATTATTTTTATAGCAATTAAGGTGCTGTAAAATGACACTTATTAGCAAAATTCTGCAAGCAGAACTTTGAAAAACTCTGTTTCTTCAGGAGAGAAAAATGGAGGAAAACATGAAAACAGACATAGTGGAGAGTTGAAAAGTAATTTTGTGTTTGTTGATGGGCAATTATAGATTTCAGCTAGAAAAAGTTAATGTCCTAGTCTAGGGAGAGTTTTCCTTTTTAAGAATTGATCAGGCATGAAACACTGAATAATAAACTTTTGCATGCTTGTTTATTCCTTTTCCTCTTCTTAAACTAATTTATAGCTTCAAAAGAACTAAAAGTTATTCTCTGCTCGCCGGCAGTAACTATGGCAACTATGTTTCATTAAAGTAGCCACTTAACTTCAAGGCTTGTGTTATAACGGTATGCATTATTTTGAGTAAAACCACTCCGTAATAACCTTATGATTTCAGAGTAATTTTAAAAGGAAGTTCAAAGAGTATGCGTCATTGACTCTGGAACACGGGGTTTGTTTTCTTCTAAAACATGTTTACTCTTTTCCAGCCGGGATGACTTTCCCTGCATGGAGTCACCTCTGTTGCGAGGCGCTGTGTGGGGGGACCGCTGCTGCCTTCAGCGAGGGATGGCCATGCTCTGCTCACGGAAGGGCTGCCCAGCAGTGGCAGCATTGAGGCCAGCAGGAGATGCCTGAGCACACAGATCGGCACAACTAAGAACAGCAGAATTGTGTGGGTTTAATTTCTCCGCTACCGCCCTCTTCAGTGGCAGGAAGATCCTGGTCCGGTTCTGATGTTTGCTGCACGCCTGCTGTTTAGCCGTCCCTGTTACAGTCTTTCTATTGTACCTCGTTTTTCCACTTAGTTAGGAATTGATGGGTTTCAAGGGCAATTTTGTGGGGTGCTGTTATGGTTGCGCTGAACCTCTGTAGAACTTCTGAAGCTGGTTAGGTTCGGTAAAAGTCATTTCTCAAACGCTTACAGGCTTCGTCTAGGTTCCTCTATTCCTTCCCTATGATTTCTGATTGTTCCGGCCATATTTTTTTAGGAAAATTTTAATAGTCATAATTAGGACATCTTAATTCTGGACAAAACCATTGCTAAATAGCTGACTGGACATTTTCTGACATAGAGTCAAAAGGAGCGATAAACCTAAAAATACAAACTACTTTTGCTAAAAGAAATATAAAACTACCACTCTGATATCCTATGCATTCATCTTGCCCTTTCTGAACAAGTTCTCTTCATTAAGCATGACAGGCATGTCTCAGGAAAGGGAAAGTCACACAAAGGGAAGAAGTGTGCCTTCCCTCAACATGCAAATCACATATGTTCATTAACTTCAAGAGTGCCATGTGAAGTATAGTCTGCCACCATTTAAAAGACTTGTAATGACCCTAACTGCTACAGATAATGGGGGTTTTCTTACACTGCTGCACTGCCCTGAAGATCTTAGGAACATGTGGAAGACCACAGGGAAAAAAACCTCCAAGAATAAAAATACCACCTTGCAAATCAAAGCAGTAAAGGATATCAAAAAAATTTACTAATACTTGTCAGATAGAAAAAGGTACATGTCGAATGTTCCTTGGGACAGACTTCTTCTGCAAAAAGTTTTGCTCATCACATGTTTGCATCAGGTAAATGGAGCAAGGAAAATCATGTTCAGTTTATTCAAACTTTTGATAAGAGGTCTGCGTCACCAGGAATGGTGCTTCAAATTCTCTTTTCAGAGCCTTTTATGATTCTAAAGTGAGACAAAGATTATTTCCTAACATAACAGCTGTCTTCTGTCATAGGCATAAATAGAAGGCACCATGACTGAGCAAATAACTGGAAAAAAAGGATTCTGGAATTCTCTTCCTGCCTCTGCCACTGATCTGTTCTGTGCCCCTCAGCAAGTCTTTTCACCTTTCAGCTAAATGAGGCTAACAACATAGAGTACTGTAAAGTACTTTTGTGCATTTCCAAACATACTTTAATGTAGCTTTTTTTTTTTTTATCATCCTGGATTCATCAGTTCAGCAGCCTGCTCATTTAACTTCCTCTGAAACTCGACTTGAAATGATTCCTTTTTCATTGCAGGAAAAAAAAAAAAAAAAAAATAGAAGGAAAGAAGGAAGAACTATAAAAGGACAATACTGAGAAGGATGGATACTAAAAAATGTATGGTGAACAACAAAATAATTTAAAACACATTTCTTTTCTCTTCTCTCCTAAGATCTTAGGTAATCTGGATATAACTGTAATCTTTACACTTCAGACCCTTATCTTAAAAACGTTTGTTTTCCTTTACAGAGAAAAATTTTCCAAGAAAATATATTTAACTATTTTCCTTTGAATATTTTTGTACCCATTGCTGAAAATGTCAATAAGGTGTACATATATTTATTTATTTATGAGTGTATATGAATATACGTGTGTGTGAGTATAAATATATATATTTCTGTGTATATAAATTTATTTATATGTTTGTGGTAACATTAAGTTCAAATATCATACCCAACAAGCACAGTGTTTAATTTAAAAAAATTTGAAAGAGGAAAGTTTCTTTCAATGCGAACCTCTTAGATGTGTGGTAAGAAATTACCTGTGGTATCAATAAACAATACTGAGTTAAGAATAATGCTATAGGAACACATCTTTGTAATCCTATTTTATATTGGAAAAATAACTGTAATAATTCTATTGTAGCAAACTGGACTACAGCAAGATGAAAAAAATAATCCTGTGCAGAGATGTCTTACAAACTTTGTCACTTAAAGCTCAGTTACCCTTCAGATTCCCTAGTGTAAGCCTGGCTGCACTGAAGACAACCAGGACACTCTGGAGGACCTCAATAACACAAGCTATCTGCATGTGAAAGCACTCACATACACTGGGTGTTAACCACACACCTATACAAATGCACAGGTCTGGTCAGAAGGTCTGACAAAATGAGGGGATCAAAACTATGTTGCATGCGACAGCTGTAAATAATAAACAGCAGTTTAGGAATTCCAAGAGCGCACGAAATGAAATTTTGTTATTTTAGGTGATAATTATTTCATTCTTGATAAGTAGGCCTTAATCAGGTGTCTGCATATCTATGTAATAGTCTGGTTTGTTGTTTGAGCTCTGATTGAATCACGGGCTCTGAATTGAGTTGGCAGCTCAAACACCAAAGTGTGTGCAGGAAAAGGGATGGGCTGAGGGGTGGGTTTTGTGTTCAGGGCATAATCCTTTTTTTCCTCTTTTTATTTTCATATTCTGTGCTTATCTATTCAAGAGACCAATTTTTTTCTTTCTTTTAGAGAGGTCTGATCATTTTGTATCAAAACCGTGCCCTGATACAAGAAGTTGTAGCTGTTACTTTTAAATAATCATTCTCACTAAAGACTCCATTATGGCAACCAACAACCTTAAATCATTTTGACAGTGCATTCTCTGCACTGCCCATGTACTTGGAGGCTGTCCTCAAAACGCTGAAAGCTGGGACAATATTCATGGTTAAGAAAAGTCCAGAAGCAGCCAAACAGGTGGGCACTTCTTTCAGAAAAGGCCTTTTTACATAGAAGGCCTTTTGTACACTAGTTCTGTCCTAGGCCCCTTTCAGGGGCTACACCTGAGAGAGAAAGTGAATTATCAATGACTTTTTTTTTTTAAGAATCAGTGGTTTAACACTAATTTCTAATCAGATCCTACAGAAAGGAACAGCTCGCATGGCAGCTGTACTTTTCCCAGGGTTAATTACCTTTCACTGCTCTCTACTAATGAGTCAGCTGTTCCTGTCATCACACAACTACACTGTGTTCATCTGTAGCTCTAGCTGTGGACAAACACAGTAGCTAGAGCCCTGTTTACATATTGGCGAGGTTTGTTGTGCAAAGAATCTGCAAAGCAATTTAAAAAAAAAAAAGAAATACTTAAAACTCCTTCCAATCCCATGGTTTTTTTTCGTGGAAACAACATTACATTTTGGGCAAACACCGTGCTCTCCAGGCTACAAAATGCATCAACAGGAGTAGGAATCTAAGGACGCAAAAGCTAATGAAAGGGGTTTTTTTGCACTATTGCATAATAGTTTGTATCAGGAAGATTAGATCCTTGTAGCCATCTAGCTTGTCTTACCCGATTGTTGAGTGAGGATGTTTATTTATAGCTTGCTGATCTAGGAACTAGAAAACTTCTTTATAAAATATTGGTTTAAGTAGTACAAGCGATAATAGCACAAGAATTAATGCAATTAGGATTAATAAAAGAGTTTGTGCTATTTTATATGGCAAATTTTAATGACACTATGATTTAAAACTTTCAGTAAACTGCTCATGTTTTTATGTAACTCCAACAGGTAATTCAATAGCAAGTAAATAGAACACATCGTTTTCTAGCTAGGTTGAACAGGATGTACTTTTATAGCCAAATAAGATCAAGAGTAGTACTCACTACTGGTTATTTCAGTTTTCTTGTGGGAGGCTACAAAGACTATGGCTAAAGCCAGGCATAGTGACCGCTCTTCCAAAATTCAAGTCCTATTTGTGTCAACATTCAGAAAATGTTTTTCGTATAACTGAGGCCGAGACTCTAAACTGGTGCTGTCTTTATAAAATGATTTTGTGCTGAAAATATCTGCATGGAGATTGCCCTGATCTGAGGAGATTTCCTCAGTGTAAGATCTGCAGATGTTAGCAAAGAAAGCAAATTTTCACCAGACACCAAACGGACAACACAGACACACGCCATGTGAGTACATGTCGTGAGAATGAGCTCAGCTACCTGCAGTTTCATCTGCAACAGGCCTATTTATGAAATTATTATTTGAGGCTGAATTCCTTCCTAGCTGTCACATGAGATAATGCAAATTGACAAATTTGTGGCAGGAACATAGACATCTCAATATGAGGACAAAAGAAGAAATTTAAGCTTCCAGCTCCAGGTAAACCTTGCAGGACTGACAGCCCAAAATATGATAAATTTCCTTTTGAGAACACCAAGGCAAAAGCACCATGGCATTCCAAGGGATCACTTCAATGATCATCTAGGAAATGAGTAGTACTCTTTCCTTAGAGCATTACTGTAACAAACCACTTCTTTCTGTCAGGCATCCTGGGTTGTGCAAGTTGTATTGACAGCTCAAACACTCTGAGCAGAGAGAAAATGTGAGCTCTGTGGTTATGCTCTTTTAAAAGACAGATATTTATTTATTGCACCATTAGAAGCAATTCTCCTGCTTGATTTTGGATTAAGTGAAAGTGAATTTCCTGAAGGTGCATTAGTTGGGTTTAATGATTCACAGAAACCTCTGATCACTCAGGCCAGGCCAGGGAAAACTGTTATGTAATGCTCATTTTGTCTCAGATTCTTCCCCTGACCAGATTATTCCTTCTTCCAACAAACTGTATCTCACTCACTGCTCATGAAAAAAAAAAAATTCCCAAGGATACAATGACTATTCTCCATATAGTCAAAGTCTTCTCACGTTACTGTCTTGTCTTAGGTTTACTGAATTCTCAAGAACATTATTCCTCCTTCATCCACAGGCAGGAAATAGGGAAAAATCCTTTCTACTTGGTGAATAGAAAAACTTCACCTTTAGAATGAGTTTCACCTTTCCTGAGTTCTGGTCTGCTTAGCCTGAATTCTGTCAGTACCCAGGCTAAATATTTCTCCACTAGAAGCAGGCTTCATGCTGTACACTGAAGGAACTGGGATACTAGAAGGCAGCTTCTGTAAAGAATCTGTTGAGCTGATGATATTCCTGTTGTGGAGATCTCTGTAGGAAATTCAGGAAGAAGGAAAAAAATTGGTGCCAAAAACCACGGTGTCTTCCATACTGTTTCCTCTTATAAATTTGACTTCTTTACTCCTAAAGCATCAGGTAAATGTAAAAGACAGGGATCATCGTGCAACTAACAAACAGACACCAAGCCCCAAATAAACAGGGAAGTAAGCCTTGTGACCTGGAGGGTGTCTGCAATGCTGAACTTGCTGTTTGTAGGCTGGCAATCATTGATAGAAAGCAGCTTGCACTTCTTCAATATCACAGTACTATTTCCCATGATCACAATATAGTAGCATGTAAGTCACATTAATAACAATAAAAATAACTGGTATTGCTAATGTTGTTGCTATAAATAACAATGGGCCCAAAGCATTCAGGGCTAAAGCTGTTTATTTTCAAATGCTATTCAGAATGACTTAGGGGTATGTAAGAAGACACTTTTTAATGATAGACATTAAAGTGTTGATTTTGGAGAAGAAAAGTCTGAGAATATTATGTTTAAGCTTTTCAGGAGAAATGTTATAACATTATAAAGGTTTATGTTTATTGAACTGGTGCCAATTTATACCATAATAAACTTTGCATGCCCACAATCTTGTGTATGATTTTCATTGGCTTTGAGTCTGCGGAGGTGCTACTGGAGATGCAGAGTCACTCACCTTTTGTAGAATTCAGCATTTCAAAATAAGATCAAGCTGAGCATTACCTTACAGAATTTACTTCTGTGTCTATCCTACACTCAGGGAAAGAGTCTGAAAAGGCAAAACAGCATCAGAGACCCAGGTATCACTGCCTGCTTCCAAGGCCCACCTGTGCCTTCCGTGGCATGGATTAGGGAAGTGCGTAGCCAAATACTGTTCCATAGGCACCATCCACTAAGTATGGGCTAGCACAGATCTGTGGAGTTGGATGCAACTCTGAACCCTGAAGGAATCCTGAATGGCCCACTTGCAGAATTTAAGAACTTTGCCTTGATCTGAAGGAGCTTTGAGAAGCCATCCCTGGAAATTTAAAAGATTATTTGTTTAAAAATCACACGCCTGTGTGCTAAAATCATGGGATGATAAATAACTCTGTAAAAATCTAAATTTGTGTCATCAAATCTCTTGAAAAATGAAAGAAAATAGTTGAAATCTATGCAAAGTATGCACAGCATCTGAAAATTTAATCTGAAAGTTTGTTCATAGTTTTTATGAAAGTATAGGGAATATTGAATCACTATAATCACCCACTGAAACAGTGCAAAGCCATAATCAAATCAATCTTTCTATTACTTTGAAGCTTGAGCAACAGAATCTTGAAAGCCTGAGGAGACAGAGAAACCACGCCTAAAAGTATCTCCGGATGCTAAGTGGTGACTAACAGGAAAAAAAATGTCTGGAAGTGCTTCTATCAGCAGTGTTTAAAAAATCCAACAGATTCAAGGTATTTTTTAGTTAATGGATATTGCTAAATCTTTACACTTTGTTTCTCTTTATTTTTTAAAAGTAGTTTTGAGAAAAGAAACTTTTTTTTAAAGGAAATATAATGGCTTCAAAGAAGAAAACAAGGAACTGACACCTTTCCTTATGTAAAAATTACATTTCAGGAGCAAAATTTAGTCCTCTGAGCTGCATTCACTTCTGTTATTCTGCTCTCCATTAACAGCTAAGCAGACAAAGATTTTCCTCAATACCATGTGAGGAGAGGAGCAAGAAGAGATTTTGATCTACGGTATATCATATTATCCATATCACTGTCTTGTATGAATATGTGAGAAATGTTTCTGTGTAGAGATGATTTAAGAAGAAATCAAGTCCAGTTTTTAGGCTGGATAGGAAAGACAGGATTCATCTCCATAACTTTATATGCCTGAAATGCAAACATGTATTTCAAAGGCAGTAACTGCTGGATTCCCATGGTCTCTGGGTAGCCTGTAGGAAACCTGCAGGCATCTCTGAGGCTGTGTAGATGTGTGATACATCTTACTCATTCCATACCCCTCAGGGTGAGATGAATTGCACACAAGAAATGTCTCTTTCCACTGACTCTAAAGGGAATCTGGATGACTGGCTCAGGTCTAGCCACTTCCACTGTACACACTGACATTTAACCAAATGGTGATGCCTAACCAAGAAACCTATGGCAATCACTGGACAGCATCTTAAAGCTTAAATAACAAGTATGCCATGCGAGCTGTGTTGTGAAATAGGACTGGGAAGGCAAGAGAAACAGAGTAGGAAAGCATCCTCCAGGAGGGAGGGCAGCGCCAGTCCTCGTAGGAAAGAACTGGCAGACAACGCGAAGCTGATGAGCAAATAAAAGGGAGCACTAGTAGATGGTGTAACTTAGAGGAGAGTTAGCCGTAGCTTTGACATGAGCAGGGTGGTGTCAGACACACAGGAGAGCCCAGTGCCAACAGGCAAAGGAAAGTGTCAGCATGATATGGTAAATATTTCTTACTTAGATATAACAGAAAGAAGACAATCAAGCTCTAAAGAGCTTCTTCAGAGAGAAACTGAACTCTTAAGAGTTGGTAGGGACTGAAACACCATCTTTTTAGTATTTGCATTAGACAATATTTTAGGAAGGAATAAATGAGTGAATTCATCACGTGGGTTAATGTCTGATAAATGGAAAAGATCTGATATGAATAAAAGTTGTTAATAGACCTTATCTGTGTTTCTCTTACTATCAACTGCTGCACACCAGAGAAACCTGACATTATCAGTGACAGTGGATCTGCATTTAATTCTTTTGTCTTTCTTTGTTTTAACCATACATAATTCCACCTGCCCTGTTTTATTTGGTGTCTTCTGCTCTGAGCCAAGTTTTCAACCATCTAAGTAAATAAATTAAAACCCAAATTCCTTCTCGTGACTTTTGCTGGCCTTTGGGAGCTAATAAGAGCCAGATTTTCAAAAATTAAAATGTTATCCTGCCTGCATTGCTTGCCACAAACATGCCCTTTTTTTAGCATGTAAGGTGAGTGTGTAGGCAAAAATTTATTAACACAATTCTTTGCTAGATTTGTGAGTGTCAAACAGATCTGAGTCATATGCACTCAGTGAAATGCAGTTTAAAAAGCAAATTGAAGAAATATTTTACATTATTATTATTATTATTATTTCATGTATTTACCCCAAAAGAAAAACCCTTGTTGGTGAAATTCATCATATCTAAACAAAAGTCTGGCAGCTTAAGTATATGAACGGGGGAAGGGAGACTTATTTCCTGAGTTTCAACAGATGTCATACTTAATTGGTTGTGAAATAAACCAGAGCTACTCTCGGCCTGTTTCCCTAGTTTCAGCTGTGAAGACACTTTTAAACATGTGCATTTCCCTCCTGCTTCTCATAATGAGAGTGTGGGGTGAGAATCAAACCTCCAAAAGGAGTAAAGCAGCGTGCATGTTGCATACAGGCCTTCAGACACACTAATTAAACAGAAGTGAGAGTTGCATCTTTTGTCCCTGTGAGATACACATCAATACAGAGTGAGCCAAGACAACTCTGTTGAAGGGTTCCTGCCTTTGCCTTCTTCTAAGATCAGGAAGTCACTGGACTGTCCCATTCTGCAGATATTTCTTCCATCTTCCTGTATTTTCTCTCACAAACACTCTCCTAAATCACAGCATTGTCAATATACAACTAGCTGAAATGGGATAATTTTTTTTTTTATTATTTTTGACAGAGACAGCGCCTTAGAGGTCAGGGCTTTTTTTTTCCCCTTGTGGTTGTTTTCTGCTAGAAGCAGCAGAGTCACACCACTTTTACCACAATGACATCTACAAAGATTTTTTAAAAAAAGAAAGAACTGTCAAGCATAAAATAGTTTGTCTACACATGGCTATGGACACAAAAAAAACTTCTCACAGACCAAAAGCCCAAACATTTGCAACTGTGGCTAACCACCAATGGTATGCTAATATAAATAAAATCATTTGTTTCTAAAGGGCTATGGCAAAGAAAGCTAGTCATTCATTTTATGCCTTATTGCCTGTAACCCTCTAAATCAAAATGCTTTTTAGAGCTTCACAGGAAAAAGCTAAATATATGATAGGTGCCTCTCTGTGAAACTCAGTAAACAAATTGGAAAAAAAATTGGAATAGTGTTTGTTAAAACATTTGAAATGGAAATGCAATGAGAATTGTGTAAAAAGAAAAATTAAGGCCAAGGTTAAATACGTTTAATTCACCTGTGGCAACCAAACTGAACAATATTTGTTCTTTTAGTTTAAACTTGGAACCCAGATCCCAGAGGTGCTAGGAGAGAGCTTTAATCCCTAGAAAAAAAATTCAAATTCCCAAAGTGTGTGATGAAAACCAGTATAATCCTTCCTGAAGTGAGAAATAAAACAGAAAATACTTTTTTTCCCTATTAAAACAAGAGCAGTCAACATGATCTTTATTCTTTTAATGTTTTACAGGTCTGACTTTCGGCAGATGACCTCTCTTGTTTGTCCCTACATGTTTTCCAAAATATAAAAGTGAAATAGAGTCCCAAGGGCACTGTACTTGAAAGGTTATGAGAGTTAGAGAATTTTAACCATGCCTGCCAAATCAGCAGATGGCTTGTGATTATAATTATATGCATCAATAAAACGAATAATCTTTACAAAATTTGAATTTCTACTAAAGTAAGGGATTTAGTAAGCAGATGCAACAGAATGCATTTTCTTTAACCCTTTTTTTAGACAGTACTGTTTATCACAAAAATAATGGCAAGGTTCTCCATAGATTAGCTTGGACATACACTTGAGCAATAAATATATGTTTCTTTTGACCAAGTGTCAATGCTATTTAGTGTGATTTATGTGTTCAGTTGCACTCTGTTCACTAAATGTTGAAATGCTTATATATAGGATGATTCCCATCAGACACATACTTCAAAATGGTCTTTAATTTTATAAAATGTTAGAGATGCAATGAAAATGTCATATGTACTCCTTCTCTTCATTTTTGTTGCAGTGCTAGTTCTTTCTGTTTAGGATTTGATGACTTTCCATGCCTCTTATGGAGTCTGAGTGAACCACATTATTAGGGAAGAAAATACTTTTTCCCCAAATGTGGGATATTTAAGAAAGGTGTTTTGTGTGTGCGTGATTTAGTGTTTCTTTTTTTCAATCAGAGAAAATATTTTTTTCAATTAGAGAGAAGAGAACATATTAATAGGAAAAAAATCACAGCTGTGGTTTTATATGACTGCTTATCTTACTTTTGAACTTACTTTTGTAACAAGATCATGTGTCTTAGATTGTGTCAAACTTCTGCCTTAAATCACACAGCAGAAAAATTAAACAAAATAAAACAAAATAAAACCCTAAGACAAATTTATTTCTGGACAGCCCCATAAAAATGCTGTTTGAAGACATGATATACAGATCCTTTAATTCTTCTGATATAGTAAGGAAGAAAAAATTTGAGAACAATACGTATATTTTCAAAAAAGCCCCTATTTGGTACCCTGTAGCTGTCTACCTATGGTGTTTTAACATTTATGTTATTCAAACATTGAAATGAGAACTTTTATTTCAGGAAGGCATATATGTTTTTCTTTTTAGCTATCCTTGTATCTCTGACGTGAAGAGTGCAAAACAATATTTTTATGCTCATTAAAAAGTGGATTTTTACTTCAGAAATGACAGCGCCATTACTCTGTACCATGTAAATCCTTCTTAACATAAGGATTATTGACCTGATAGTCCATAACAGTGCCTTTGGAGCCATTACCACTTTGCTGTGCCAATCCAGATGCTGTACATGTGCTTCAACTTGGGGGCAGGAGGGGCGGTGAAAGTGTCAAAATTTCTCTTGAGATTTAGGGAACTGACCTAGTGGCTCTAGCCCTGGAAAAAGAAGACCACTGTTGACAAGAAATTGGGATCTCCAGTCCTCATTTGAACTGATGTTGTGGAAAAGTTCTAAAGTATTTTTTAAAATCTAATGCCCAACGGAGCAGAGTTCAAATACATGCCTTTAAATAAAAATCTAGCTCTTTTTCACCAAAGTTCCTTAGTGAAGGGAAAAGTTCACATATGAAACCAAACCTGAAATATGTGCTAGCAAATGTTATTTGAATATCTTAAGCAAATCAATAAAACCCTCATCTTCAAAACACTTTCACACCTGCTTTACCATGCTAAGGTGAGCCATCAACCTCACCTCAGCGGAATCACTCATGTGTATAAATGTTTTTGTCAATGTTCATCTACCCAAGAAGGCAAACCCTTTTTCATTCTAAAGTAACTTTTGCTGTTACTTATCACCTTTTCTTGAACCAGAAATCTGTTACTTGGAAAGGCGAGAGTTGCTAGTTGCTTCTACAAACATAGAAGAGAGCAATTCTCCTCCACAGATATTTGATGTAAATACTAAAAAAAGTTGAGAGGAAGAAAAGCTTTTTTATTAAAAATTAAACACCAGCTGTAATTTTAAGTACTTCAAGATAATTAAAATCCAGAAACACTGATTTTGCTTATGTAGTTTTTAATAATCCACAACCATGCACACAATAACTACAAAGTGACCTGATCCCAGGTATATATGTACGCTTCCAAAATCAATCACTTCAGTAAAAGAAAAAGTAAAAAAAAAAAAGAAGTAAAAGTCTAGATTCTCTATACATTTGTGGATATAGTATAAAAAGTTTATTCTGCATGTTGTCTACTATATTTTACTTTGGAGAGACAGCATTAGGCCTTTATGAGGATTGTCAGTGACTTTGGAGATACTTGCTTGTAAGTAATATCAGATATTTTGGGATTACCGGCTTGAAAAACTATAAACATGCAAAAAAACTGAATTAGAATTATTCAAATCAACTGCATAATACCATGAAGTTTTTGGGATCCACATGCACAGCTCATACTCTTGTACACTGGAACTGCGCACTAAGATAAAGGTAGAGGCCTCGGATTGTAAACTCCAAAAAAGTTGAGTGAAAAGTGGTTTCTAAAAATCTGGGGTGTTTCACAGTTTATCAGGGAGATCAGATGAACGACATTAATAATCAGAAATCAAGTTTTCTTTGTGTTTTCTCTTAGGTATAGTAAAGAAATTACAAACATGAGAAAAAAAAAATGAAGCAGTTAAAAACTACAGAAACTTACTGAGGCTCAACCTGTCGGATTACAGAATGCAATTGTCACTTTACAGAAGTAGGATTTCTGTAACACTGCTGCATGTGCATTGCCCCTGTGAAACCATTCTTTGCTTTTAACAGTAGAAATAGCTGAACTTATTAATGAGGTGAATGCTGAAATATCATTTTTATCACCAACACATTACATTTGTTGGTGTAGGTATGTAAAAAGGATACATGACTGTGTCACAGGGATATGCTAATTTTTAAAAGCTGTGAGGATGCACTTGAACATCAAATATCTTGGAATATTTTCTGTTAAAATAATCTGAGAACTTAATGTCGGTTAGCATATTTTAAAACAAAACTGTTGCAAGACTGGAGCTTGTTAAATGTTTGTTCATCTAGGTTTGAATTATAGGACTTAGAAGGCTTGTTTTCTGATGCCTGAATATCTCATATTTGCTGAGGAAACACAGGAAAAACATTGCTGAGATGTACACAACTTTTAAAAATATGGAAAATAAAATAAAATACACAAATTTACTTCAGTTTGGTTACTTTCTCATTATATTTTCTAAACTGGAATTACTGGGAAACACAAAAACAGATATAACTACAGATATACCTAATGTATACTGAGTGTCAGGTAACTGGGATACCATATAAGTGAACATAGTTTTTTGCATACATGAACTTTTTTATAAATATGCGCACACGTATTTGTATATATTCATATGCTCGTACCCCTTTGCAGGGAATTATCAAATGTATATGTTAGAATCTCACATTTTATTTTAATGTCTGTAAGCTGTGGTGGTAATTCTATTGCCCAGGCAGTAAAAAGGATGTTCCTGGGCAAGCGACATATCATAATGAACTGACTTCTGTGACCTGTGAAGAGTTTTAATTAAGTGAACAGGTTATCCTGATATGTCTAAACACACATATATTGACAAGCTTTTTTCCTGAATTAAATAAGTCTCTCAAAGCAAAGAAAAGCAAAGAAAAGCAAAACAAATTAAAAAACAAAACAAAACAAAACAAAACAAACAACTAAACCCCAGAAACCCAACAAAAGATCAATTGTAATGCAGACTGATATCTAAACACCACTTCTTTAACTGTCTGTATTCGATAAAGAACTCTTAAAACATATGATTTGCAGTGGTTTTGCAGGGAGCAGAGAAGAAGCATCACTTAATGCACACAGGCATCTTGCAATAAGATCATGTTGTTTTGAAGCTAACATCCCCTGAGCCTCCAAAGTGCAAAGCAGACAGAAACATTTTAGTAATGCAAACAAGACTTTCCGGCAACTTCCTGTTGCCATTTTTCAGCAAAATAAAGGGTCCTGAGGTACTACACTGAAAGACTACTAGAAAAGATTTTATCATTGGTTACACAGGCAGGCACCTGCTATTAAAAGATATCAGCTGAATATTCTGCTGCTGTGCAAGGAAAATAAGCAATGACTGTGCAACTGTTAAACAGTAATCTTCAACTCTTTAATTTCAGCTCATGTAAAAGACAACACAGAGAAAGGCATCAAGTAAAAATCTTTTTACAGGACCCCCAAAATTATAGCAGCAACTTCATTTATATCTGCATACTTGTAAAAACTGTACCAGGGATTTAGGGGTGTAAGTAGCTGTCTAGTGGATTGAAATTTGCATTCATATATATAACACATTTTCAGCAAATTTTTACAGAGAAGTAAAAAGAAACTTTCTGTCTGTAAAGTTCATCAGTTGTAATGTACATCTGAGGAAATGATTACTGTGTGGCAGTTCCTACAAGGAATATTTAATTCATTAGACTATAATTGAAATATCCCGTTCACAAAACATACTGTTTAACGTTACTTTCAGAATCCTAGAAACTTTTGTAAGCTGGTAAATCAGACAGAAAGAAAAGGAAACAAACAAACAAGAAACAAACCCAACCTTGATTCCAGAGACATTTTTTTCTCCCCTTCATGAAGTGACAGGGGGGGAAAAAAATCCCTTCATTATGACCTACTTGTCTAGAAACGGACTTTCAACCCCACGGTTAGGCTAAGATTTGCTCTACTTTCTCCCTAGGGCATAATTGTCAGACTGACTTACCGTGTGCCTTTTAGCCTTTGTTCTGCCTCTCACGCTGACATCAGGGAAGCAGTGATGTAGAATAAAGCAGGGGTGGGCTAGGTTAGTCCACTGTTTGTGTCGTTGTGTGGTGTGCAGGGACACTCTGTGATACTCTAGTGAGCTGCTAAGCTTTTTTTGTAGGCTTTGTGTCATTTACTTAACGACCAATCTCATTAGCTGCCAGGGTACAATGGGCTGATGCATTTTCTATGTACATACTCTACACAGTGACCCTCAAGGTTGCCGAAGGTCTATTTAATCAGTCAAAATGCTGAATATATTTGCAGTAAATCACAAAAAAAAAAAAAAAAATACGGGACCACAGAGGTATCTCCTGAGTGTTTACTCTTTCCTGGGAGTTATTTGCAGGTAATAAACTGATAGGAGTTGTAGGCAAAAGCAAGGGCAAAGAAGGGAAAAGGGCACTCACTGGGTTTGTATTGGTCACCTTTAATTTCGGGAACCTTGGGGGCCCTGCATATCGCTGTGTCTCTGCTCGTTAATTTCTCCATGCAGTTCATGCTTCAGTGTAATCATGTTATCACAATTAAACCCCTTTAAATAAGAAGAGCAGCACTAACAAAAAACACAGCCTTTCACACGTTGGGGAGGGGATGTGTTTGTGTATGTGTGTGTGTGTGTGTGTGTGTGTGTGTGTGTGTGTGTGTGTGTGATATTTATTTATTAACTTCCTTACTACAGGCAACCTCAGGGCTGGCATCTTTGCATTTCTAACCTCTCGTCAGTTACAAGGTAAAACCCTTTTAACTCTTATGAAAAATGAAATGCTGAAAAGCCCCATGAATCACGACAGCTGTCCATAAGTAACAGGGAGAGTTCTATTGTCCAACTTGTCCCTGGATAAAATGAATACTTTACAGCAGAGGCTGTTCAGCTTGGCTAAAGAGTATGGGGAGAAGGGGAGGAGGTCACTGGAGATTTCGCACACTAATTTAATCTGGGAAAAGGACAGGCACTGCATCTCACTTGAACAGACTGGCGGCAATCTGGGCTCCCACAGAACTATCTCCTTTTGCCTGTGCTCTATTTATTCCTTATCTCTGTTTACCAACCGCTAGGTCCCTTTCATTCACACCACGAGGCCGTTCTCCTACTATCAGTCAGCAGCTGACACTGTGGAAGAGCCTCAAAGGCAAAAAAAAAGGGATCAAAACTAAACCAAAGCTGTATAAACAAAGCAACAGTAGAAGTAAATGCATAAATCCTAATTCTTAACCCAACCCACAGGGTGCGAACAGAACCTTTATAGTAAATCCAACAAACCCACCACAGTGAGCTGTGGGCTACAGAGGAAATGGGAAAAGCCAAATATCATTCACGAAATCACCATCTCAAGCAGAAACATTGAAAATAGGCAATGGAAGATATTTATCCTGGTTTCAGGATAACAGGTTCATCAGTTCTCTGTATTCCTTACAAGTAACGAGGCACAGGTTCACCTATGTGCCTGATATAAGATGAACAAGAGATTTTTCTACTTGACCATCTACAGTTCAAAAGCCTTAGCTAACTTTGCACTCACTGCTTGAGATTTAGATTAAATTAGAGGTAACCACTTAAAAAATCTTTATCTGGAGATTGTGGTAATTTGGAAAACTTGAATTTGAATGTTAATTTATTATTTAAGCATTTGTCTGATTGATTTTGCCTTTAAAACCCTGGATTTTTAAATATCACCCTTTCTCAGTTGTTAACTTATATTTTCCACTCATACTCTAAGTTTGTAGCGCTTAATATGAAAGTCAAATGGGTGAACTCAAGACAGAAAAGATTAACCTTGTGACTCTAATAGAAAACTTGTGACTAATAGGAAAGTAAAGTAATAAACTCTGTGTTTGATGTTCTGGGTTTGGATTATTATAGCAACTTAACAATGCCTATTTTCTAATTTTAGTGGTCCCTTATTTTGCATTCTTAAATTGACTTAATAAGAGACAGGTTGCAAATATTTATAGAAAGACACTGATATTGTTTCACTGAAATGACCTAACTTTTAAAACCTATGCAAAGTCCCAAAGTAGGGATGTTCCTTCTGGAAGAGGGGAGAGTTGAGAACTATTCTCAACTTTTTAAGACATAAAAATACTGGTTAACTGTTAACCAGTTGACAGTCAATATACTGTCAACTGACTGATCAAGATAATTATAACAATTACAAAGAAAATGTTTCTCACTATCAAAGATGATCAGCTGGACCTAATTTCAGTTTTGATTTTCACCTATGTGCATTATGAGCAATGAAGTCTTTACTATTTGGATCCTTTTTTCCAAATGAATTAATGAATTAAATTTATCCTTTCACCAGCTGCTAGGCAGCAGATGGAACCATTTCTGAAGCCTTGTTGAATTCAATCCATAAAACTCATTTCCTAGGATTAGCAGTCCAAAGTTTCTTTTAATGTTTATATACCGCTTGGGATTTTGAATTTCATGATGTTAAACTTTCAATTTAACTATTTTTTTTCATTTCATATCAAACAAATATGATCGTTTGGATTTCTATAGCTTTATAACCACACATTTCAGGTCACATAAGGACAAGAATTCATTTCAAAAGCAATCAAGTAATGCAAGATCGGGATCTGCATGGTTTTGTTTGTTTTCTTTTTTTTTCCTTTGTTTTGTTTACATTACAGCACTACCATAGAAACCATTTGTGTTGTATTCATAGATTAATTTAGACTGGTAAAGTTTATTGTCTGTAACTTTGACAAAAACCTTTGCGCAAAAATTTAATCTTACTAAGCAATTTTGGAAGTTACTGTGCTCTGAGGGTGTATTTGCTATTCACAGAAAGATGACATGCTCCTGAGTTAAGTTTTTCATGCACATCGTTTTTACAGTTGACTTCGGTGTAAGGTGGGTGAGGTTTTTTTTTTTCTGTTTCTGAGGGGGGAAAATAAAAAGTAACAAATGGTGACAGTTTTGTGAACCCTTCAGTAAAGATATTTTTCTGTGCAGTAACAGGAGATATTAGTCAGCTGCAGTACCCTGGACAGCTCCTCTTCTTTCGTTTTCAGTTTTCTCACCTCTTACACATCGCTGCCACGAGAATCAGAGATCAGGGGGCTTGAACTGCAATTTCGTTCACAAAGATCCCTATTCATAGATCTCTGAAAAAATTAAGTTATAATTTAACCAAAGTTTCCATTAGAAACCTACAAGAGGAAAAAGCAAAACAAAAAGACACCCTCTCCGGCTCAGCTTTCAAAGACATATTATATTAAAAGTCTTAATAATAAAACATCATGATGCCAAAGTCTTCCTGTTATTCAACAAAGTAAATAAAACTTTAAAAAAAAAAGTGATTCGTTGTTGTGTATAACAGTGATTTCCGCTAATTTGGCACAAGAAATCTATATTAACCTAATAATGCAGTAAGCCAAGAAGGCCACATAATAATAATTACCATTGAGTAATTGAATATTTAGAAGGAGGAGGAAAAAAAGAAAGACTGGTAATCTTAGCCTGCAGGCATGAAAGTACTATAACACAAAGATGATATTTACAAGTAAAAATAAAATGCTCCAAACTGGGAAGTTAAGAGGCAAAGCCTATTTTTAGAAATTCCTGATTCCAAATCTGTATTATTAGTTAGCCACCTTAGAGCAGAAATATATTATTGTCTCTGAGAAAGCTTTCATCACAAATGCTGTAATTTTCTCCAAGAATTACAAAACCACTGCACAGCCAAACCAAAGAAGGCACATCTACGCAATTAACTTAACTAATTTAATTGACAAAAGAGGTAGTAAATGGTCGTTTTGAATCCCACAAAGATCCTTAACTAACAAAGTTCACCCTATACAGTTTTACAGTTTAAGGATAAAATCTGGGATTTGTGCTTTTATAATCTCTTAAATGAAAAACTCACAGCACCTTGCACAAGATTGTCTTGCTATTTACATATGAAGGAAGACAAACATCTGAACTAAGTGCTTTGTTAAAGACAAAAGAAAGTCAGAGAGAGAGAAAGAGAGAGACCTATTGCTGATCAGAGTGTCGAACAGACTGACTTTAGCATCAAATGCTGTTTCATAAAAATTATCCTCCTGCAAAATGTTGTCCCAGAAGGTCCATTTCATTCTTCAACCTTGCCTGATATTACTGTCATTTAACTTTCTAAAGATTTTCCTGACACAGACATTCATTCTGAAGTACAGTATTCGCTTTTTTAATCAGAAGCTCTCAATTCACTCTCTGAATCCCAAATAATTTAAAGGACAGAAACGCCACGCTTTGAAAGACCCTTTTTCTCTTAGAGTTAATAAGCATATTGATCAACAATTTTCATTTCAAAAGCATTACACATGATTTTAAAGCATTCTAAAACATCCTGAGAAAGCTCTCTGCTCTGTAATACAGAACTGCAAATGAACCTGCATCTATCGAACAGTTCCTACAAATACACTGGTCCCACTCTCCCTCTCCCACCTCATTTTTTTCTCTCTCTTTTTAAAAAAAGCCAGTATTTAAGTTCAGTAACTTCTCAAAATGAGAGAAAAAGAGTCCTTGTGATCATTTCCTCAAATCAAATAGCTAGAGCTGCAAATTTGCACAATTGTAAAATGTATATGAACAAAGGCTTTACTGAGGCAGTATAAATGCAATTACACCATGACATTTTATTCAGAAAGCTGTCTCAAAGCAGTTACAAGTAGCTATTTTTTAATTGAGGCCCAAAATAGCATTTAAGATAATGACCAAGCATACATTGTGGAAGAAACAGCATTAGTGTCACTAAAAAAAAAAAAAAAAAAAAAAAAAAGGCNAAAAAAAAAAAAAGAAAAAGTTTGCAGAGAGCATTTTAAACACAGATTAAAACCCCTCAAACTTCTTAACACAAATCTCTCAAGATTCTAACATCAATATATGGACAGGATTTTTTGCTTTTTGCAAGCTTAGATACAAACAAAAAAAAAAAAGACAGAAAGTTACTAACAGTACAAGTTGCTTAAACATCAATGGGTTCATAGTGTGAAAAAGTTGTTAAACTTACTTTATTTTTGTTTCCAAAACTTATATGTTTCTCCTCCCTTGTGTGCTGAACTGTGCACTAAAGCTGTGTCTTTGAAAGGTAGTTCCCATGATATGACATCCAGCGCCTTTGACTGCCTAGAGATAAGCACCTGCGTTTGTGTCCCCTCTTTACGTCACACCTCCCTATTCAAACCTTCTCAATATGATTCACATTTGCACATCAACAGCCTCATGCGCATACACAGATTTTTTTCGGCTCTGGGCCCAAAACTTTCACTTTAATTTTCATCACATGATTGCTGTGGCATATGTCCTTCCAAACCTCCCATATATCAGTCATCATGCAAATGAGATGGAATATCACTCCTCTGCAGCAGATGGCCAGGGATGATAACAATGGCTCAACAGAGGAGATTCAATGTCCCTGACTTTATCGCCACGGCAACAACAACCTAAAATATATGTAATGGAAGTGGTGCTTATTAATTTTGCAGGCTCGAGTGTTCTGATTTTGTGAGTGAATGGGCTGAGTTAAAAAGGGGGCTGTGTCCTCCTGCCTCTAGAAGACTATCTATAAAAGCCAGGGACCTGGAAATTATTTTCAGTGACTAAGAAGGCAACAGCCTAGCAATTATTTGAGTAATTAGGTGTAATTCCTCCCTGTAGGCCTTGTACCCTCCTGTGCTTGTTTCACAGAAGCTCGTGAATTAGACAGGCACAGATACTGAAAAGAAAAGTGCCTCAAGATATAGCAGGAGAGCTTGCAGGAACTAAGCTTCAGTGATATGACACTTGGCCTCCACCAGGCTTGGTAAACACGAGCCCCAAGCCATAAGTAAATAGAGGCCCCACTCCACAAACACAGACCAATTAAAATTACAAAGGCAGCCACACTTCTGGGTGGGGCTGGGGGAAGCTGTATTCTGCCATGGTCTCACTGTGAGTTGCACACATAATGGTCTCTTAGTTCGGAGCGCTGAGTACTGAGTATTCCCTTGCTATCTGTCACTATCAAACCCAGGCACAGGGCTCTCTCCCGGCTGTGAATTTCTCCCTAGGGATTGATCACGCACCTTTAAGGAAATGTTTCAAAGTGAATTTTCTATGTGCTGTCTTCTGCATGTAAACCAGAAAGAAGTAAACGCAGCAGTTTGCTATTTATCTTCAACAGATTAACAGACAGGGGTACCAAGCTCCATCTTACCCCTGAGCAAGTGAAATCTCTACAGTGTCTCTTCACCCCGTTCATGCCACAACTTTCACATGCTTTAAACTTTGGGTGTGGGAGTAACCACTTGATTCCTCAGAAATACAGTTCAGTTATAAATGGTATGTTTAGCTAAGAAAATATATTTTAGGAAACTATTTGTCTTCTGTTTTTTCCCCCAGGGAAGACCCTAGAAAAATGGAGAATCCTTTTTCTCCCTCTGCAGTAGGGGAGGATGTTTAAGTAAAACTGATGAAACATTCTGGGAAAGAAGTGGCTCCATCATGTGCTAGAGATTTAGTGCAGAATTGAATCAAAGAAGCTTGCTACCCCATACATGAGATAATTCCTCAAAATTGGTAGGATTGTTGAAAGCAATTTTCAATGCTGTCCTAGTAGCCCACATACCCTGAACCCTAAATTTAACACCAGCGAGTAGACACCGAGTGGCATCTGAAGGAAAAATGAGATACCAGATGCTTCCTTGAAGTGAGTGATAGAAAACTACAGAGGCAGTGCTGGGCTTGTGGATTCTTCTCCCGTGTCAGGGCTCAACACCGTCTCAGCACTGCTCATGTTCTCTGTTAGCATTTCCATTTTACATGAAACCTGTCTTCCAACTTAAAAAAAAAAACCAGATTGGGCATATTCCTATTGAGGACCAATGTCATAAACTTCCAGAACATTTATTTATTCATTTACTTTATGATTGTACATCACCCAGCACTCTCACCTTCAAGACCTAGTAATAGACACTACTGGAGTACAAATGTCATTAGCTCCCAAGACAGTGATTCAAAAAACAAAGATAATAAAGATAAAATTTATTGTTCATCTTTACTTCACACTTTGGTATGGAGTTTGCAATTAAATTTTCCAAACATAATGTTGCAGTTGGGTTTTGTTTTCATGTTTCAGAAAACTCAGCTGAAATGAAAACCTAGACTATTTTTTATGTGTACATGGGCTTTTTGTGCCTGTGAAGTGTCCGTTATGTACACATGTGCAATTGGATTCTAGAACTGTACGTGTCCATGTTCTTTACTTCTGCACATTTCATTCTCCACCTTGCTAATTTGAAATAACTCATGAACGAGGCACTTACAGTGAGATGAAGAGATAGGTTTGGTCCAAGCCTATGCAAAGCTCTGGAGCTCCTTGTAGTGGAGCAGTAGTTGTACAGAAAGCCAATACGGAGAATACTTCAGGAATGATGCTTTCCTGACAGCTTGTGTTATTTATGGGACTGGCCACTGTCTTCTGAACCAGATGGAGCTTTTTTCCTAGTCTTTTTTTTTTCCTGTTTTTGTGATCTGCTGTGCATGGCCTTAATTGATCATAGAGACTGGCATTTAGGTCACTGTCTTTATTTTTTCCAGGGTCAAGTATAAGCACCTCGTTTACCTTAAAGATACAGCTTCCTTAGCAGAGATATTCAGATTCTCTTAAATATGAGAGGAACATGGAACTGGGAAGATGAGTAATATTTGTACATACTTTTTCCTGTATGATAACTATCTATATAGTTGCAGTGATAGCGCAATGCATATTGAAAACTACTTCCTAAAAAAGGATTTGAAAGGTATTTGTTGTATTCCACAGAGACACTCAAGTAAGAAAGAAAAAATCTTTGTCGTTAAGTCAATCCTAATTAAAGTTCAGATTTAACACAACTTTGCATTTTGCATGGTTTGCAGCCCATAAGTAATGGAAAACTGGCAGATTGGATTGTGTTTAGTATCCATTTTAAAAAAATGTACTTAGGATGTAAGTGCTTAAAACTTAGGCAAACTTAGATTGCAAGAGTCACCCTGTTTTAATCCTCTAAGCAACAGGAGGTTCTAAACTTGCAAGACTAATGAGGAAAAGGTAAAAAAAGCTAGATTATCCCTCAAACTGCTACTTAGGCAGAAGTGAAATATAACAGGATGGAGTGATGGCTTGATGCAGAAACATAAATGAAACAAATGTGCATTGCAATATTCAGTTCCTATTCAGACTTGTTGTGATAAGAAATTGTGCATTCGTGGTCAGCTACAAGAATTCATAACCTTCAACTGAGAAATAAAATAATATTCAAAGACCACATATAAAATTATAAAATAATGGTGGTAATACATCAGATAAACTAAACTGACAAAGAAAATTTGCTAGTGGACTGTACGGCACTTAACTGACTGATAGTCAAATTCAGGGAAAATTTCAAAAACTGCATAGAACTTTAAATAAGTACATGAATATTGCATTAAATAATACTAAAAATTTCAATGTTTTTACCTGAATTTAGTTTATCTTCCAGTTACGAAGGAGAAACGAATACAGTGAAAAAAGGTAGTTTTCCTTCCTCTGCAGAAATAAATGTGCTCTCTATATTCCCCACATCTTACCAAATGATATTCCAGATCTGCTTAAAAGAGAAGAACTTGTTTATACTACCTCCCAAACAAAACAGAGAGACATCATGAGCCAAAAAATAGAGAGTGACAATAATCATAAAGAAACTTCAATGTAACAAAGGTATTTCTACTTCTGTGAACAGCTATTAGCTCAGCAGAATCATAACTAAGCATTCTTGAATGGGAGACATATCAAAGAAATCAGAGAGATTACATGAGACATATTGAAAAACAAGCAATATGGGAGATGAAGCTTGCTACTTCACAAAGAGATAAGGGAATGAAATATTCTCTGCTGGTGCCAGTAAATTCATTACACACGTTGACATCATCAAGCACCAAGTGCAGAGTCATTATAGACAATAACATTGCCAAAGTTGCCAAATCCATGAAGCACCTGGTTGAATAAAAATAATAAATCAACCTGGAGTGAGTTATTTTAGCAGGCTTATGCTGAGGAAAGCTGGCAGATATATACATAGCATAAAAACTACAAATCATTAAGCATTCAACTTTGAAATGACATTTAGAAAATGTACTAACCATGTTTGCACAACATATTACTTCAAAAGTGTCCATTTAGAGGAATAGAAAGAAGGAAGAAGAAAAGATACCTGAACTAATATTAACAAGGGAAAAATTATCCAATTAATATTATATATTGGCTCATGGGAATGTAAAGGTTTTCAGCATGTTCTCCATTAAATACTCTATTCACTGAAGTAACAGAAAGATTTCATCTTCTCTCTAGCCAATTTCTTTCTTAAATGTTTGCTCAACACTGCCCTAGAGAAAGCCAGCAAATTTTGAAGCACTCCTTTCCTGCCAATAAATTATACAACAGAATGCTGAAAACAGACATTTCAGGTGAGTTTTCTCGAAGTCTCTTGGTGCAGGCATGCAACCAATTCTCTTAGGCTTTCTATGAAAATACTCAAAGGACAATGGAAAATTCTCCAAGCAAAGAATGTAAAAAGTGTTCTTAATGAGGCTTATTGTTGGGATTGTACCTCACTGAAACTGAGATTAGAATATTGCTGGTTAGAGCTACAGTTTTCTGAAATTCAGGCAGATCTAATACTGGGTGGGGGGGAAATTGTCTTTTTGCAGTCTTATTTACTCTAATATATAGCCTTAATAAGTTACTGAAAGCAGTTATTTAATATTCACTGAAAATTGGGTGTAGGTGATGTCAAATATGGATTAAGCCTTTCAAAAACTCCCATAATAAGGCTAAATAGTAACAAATTTTCTCAGCTCTTGCTGCTAATTAAAAAAGCTCTCAAACATATCTTTCTCCTAATCATTGTATTATTAAATTCATAAATAAAAAACCAATAATCATATTGCTATTGTGGTAACTTTCTATCCTAGATACTATCAGATTTTCATTTGCATTTTAGATAACTGATCAGCTGGAAAAATTATTTTGAGTCGCAATGTTGAATCTTGTAATAAATTAGTAATTTTTAAGTCCTAACTCAGAAAGCAAAATTATTATGTTTATGTAAACCTTATTTTAGAGAACTTTTGACTTCTAAATTATTGATCTGTTTGCTGCCTATTTTAAGGATTTGTGACTGTATGTGCCATTAGTATCTTTCACACACCATCATAAATTTGTAAGAAGTAGGGATGACACCTTTAACTTCTACTGTTAACCTCGAAAAACTTCATCATGGGTATCTGCAGCATCAGACTCTGGGAATATAATCATTTCTACCAGAGCAAATGAGCCCTGAAAATGTTAATACAAAGCTCACCTAATCTAAATAGTCCTGCGAAGTACAAAGCTCAACATAGCTGTGTAAATATCCTGATCTCTGACAACTGCATCTTTCCCTCAATTCCCTTCATATTTTTCCTTACATATATTTTATTAAAGCCTACCCATGGCAACTAGGAGCATTCCAGTTTCTGTTTGGGAAACATTCTTTCTCTGATTTAGACTTGTCTGCAGGCAAGCATGTCTGCTTGCTCTGTTCTGTTGCTCACATTCCTCAGTTTTCCAGATTAGAGAATTCAACAGGTAAACACCCATCTGTTTTGCAGGCTAAGTTCCTGCCCTCACATTTCCCTAGGCTTCCAGCTGTGGTTCTTCAGAGTTTTGTAGTTGATAGACATGCCTTGGGAAAGTGCCAAGGCAACCTTTTCTGCTGCTCTCTCAGCTACATACATGAAACTCCAACACCTATTGCCAGCAATGTCTCACCTGATCCCTGACAGCTGCTTCCTCCAGGGAAATCCTTCACATCATTTTCCTTTCTCCTTTCTGCTTGTGCAAAGAACATCCTTATTCTCTGAAGAAAACCCTAATGATGCTGTAGAAACAGTGATCTTAGTGTTCCTGGGGTTTAAGAAATCTACATGGTGAAGCAAAATTCAAAGGGGTCTCAACATTAATTATCACGATGAAAGGAGCCAGTCGAAAGAAGTATTTTTAAACATATCTTTTGTGGATATAAAGACAGAAAATATTGGCATCCTCTTCCTTCTTTAACTCGCCAGGATTTTGGCACAGGATTTTCCTTCTGCTTCTACATTTTTAGGATCTATTTTATAGATATATCCTACTAAAACCAGTCTGACTTGTTCAGTAGAACCATCTTCCTAGTAGAAAGATTACTATTATATTTTTAAAACCTTGTCAGGTTTCACTGTTAAAATTTCTAAATTTATATTGTTGGGATTTTTTGTAATAACATTAAAATAATGTTGCTGAAATTTGAATAACTTTACTGAAACGTNNNNTAACTTTACTGAAACGTATTCAGAGAGTTATGTCATAAGACACAGTAATCTCACAAAGAAATCTTAGGCATCGCATGAAAAGGATCCAAAATCTGTGTATGCAATATTTTGAGTATATGACCACATTTGGATTTAAATTTACCTTTCATGCATCTTGTTAGGATTTTAAAATACCATTCAGATGCAATAAACAATTACAATAGTTAATGTTATAACACATTGTATGCAAACTTTGGCTGTTCAAACTGCTATAAATAGTTTTATGTAAATTAATCTCTGTTTTCAAGTATCTATATACAAATATGTATTTCATATAAACATGTAAATATATATATGTAAATTTTAGGCATAACTTAATTAAGTCTTCAGGGAATAAAAATCTTTCTAACACAGAAGAGACAATTTTAATAGAATGGAAAGAGTGCTATAAACTTTTTCTAAACAGTTTGCACAAAAGTAAAGGAGAGCCATCAGAGGATTTTTTGTCTTTTTTTCCCCCTCAGTGAATCAATGAGATCTACAAGAATGCCTGGTCTTTAATCATAAAGTATTTAAAAAGCTTAAATCCAGAAAGGGATAACAACCATCTGAAAAGAGAGGGAACTATGTTCCCGCGGACTAGACTTGCTTTCTTTTCTTACACACTTTGTTGAACAGCCTACATGGCCAGAGGCTATTCTGGACCTAATCCTAGGAAATGAGCCAAGCGTGATAAATAAGGCTGAATGCTGGGAGTGGCTAGTGTAAACCACTGTGTCATTAGTCACTAGCCCTCAGTAACTAAGTATATGTTTTCTTCTGGCATTTCTAAAAGCAGTCTTTTAATTTAAAGCTCAGTCATTCCCTCTGTGTTGGAAACGTCAACCAAGAATATGCAGAGAGCCTCAGAAATAATCGCTTGCTCAAAAACTCCAGGTAGATCAACACACGAATTATGCTCTGCTGTGAGATAATACACCACACTCCCAAACATGACTTGCTTTTGAAAATATCGATCAGATTGCCTAGTCCTATGTCCATATAAGTCACCAGCAAAATATTCTTGCTGTCAGCAGCAGCAGAAAAATTAGGCCCAACCCTCCTACTTGAGAAAAGGCAACATTTTTTTCATTTAAATTATTTGAAAATAATTTCAACTGATAAGGGCAGATATAGCAGCAACTGTAAAAAACTCCAAAAACCTTAAAATGTAAACTTTTTTTGTTACTCACTTAAACTTTGTTACGATTAAACAATTTGTCCTCAATTAAAAAAAAAAAGGCAGTTTAAAATAAAACCTAATCATCACACCCCACTACCCCACTAAATAAACAAAAAAATC
>VWZV01005310.1:165538-233565 GCA_013397155.1 Irena cyanogastra | reverse complement strand
ATTTTGCAACATGCATACACTGTATGGATTAACAAGGCAATTCATTAGAAATCTTAATTATGGAATATTATATTTTCCGTACATTTTATTTTATGATGCTTCAGATGAGTTTTCTCTAAATACAGAAGCCATCTACACTTCTCAAAGTACACAGTGAGATCCTTTTAACTCAGGCACATCTGTGTAGCCTCTAGTCTGGAAGCCTCTATGGAAAACATGCTTTGTTATCTCCAGCCAGATAACCTGATATGCTCTCTTAAACAAGCGGTTGCTAATCAGATGTCAATATGTAGATGATTGAAAAATAAATACAAAATGAAACATATAGATAAAAAATTCATCTGGTGATATGGAGCCTCTTCTAATCCTTAAGAAGGGTTTTTTAACGTGTTTATTTCTGAAAAGTCAAAAAATAGGCACCTAGAGCTTGAGATGCAGCACTCAGGTTTTAATGCAAAAAAGCTCCAATTGAACTCAGCATGCTTCAAGCTTTTAGTGTAAACTGGTGGCAGGACTCCAGTCTGAAGCAGAGATGTCAATAATGCCAAACCTGCATGGTGGTAAATACGTGAGCCCCTCTTCTTTGGGTAATAACACTGCTTCTTTGACTCCCTGTCTAACAAATGTTGCATCCTACTGTACAGCTTCATGTAAACCCCTTCTTGATGAAGGGGTTTTTCATGTGGAATAAAGGAGTTTGGTCTCATTGGAAGTTCTTCTGATACAAACCAAGCAGTTTGTATCAGCAGAAGTGGACTTTATGAAGAGCACTTTGTCTTTCAGACAGTAGTATTGTAATACAGCTGACTCTGAAGATGTTCTACACCAGTGGAGAAGGACTCAGAGTGTTAGTATAGCTTTCTTCTGTGTAGCCAAGGCTGTTTCAGAGCTGCATAGGGATAAGACCATTGTATCACTTCAAAGCATTGCATCTACAACTTGCATTTTGCAGGGAAAGGCTACCACGATTTTAAACTATAGTGAAGTGGTTCCTGCAGCACCTTCTGAAGAGCAAAAGGACACATAACTGTGCTTAGTCAATAAGAAATGTTTTACCAGATAGAAGACTTATGTATGGAAAAAGATGGAAAGTTCAGCTGCCAGGTGTTCCACAGCCAGATATCCTCAAGAAAATCTCCTGGAGCACTGGTTCATTTGGCTTATAACTCCAGTGTGCAAATGGGAGAAACAGAAGGGCTGAAAGTCCCCTAGGACATTCATTTTAAACCTTAGGTTAGAACACCATGGAAGGAGGCTTCTACATAGACCCAAAACATAGATCATAGCTCTCTAACATGATTTAAGGTATGCTTCTTGCCCCTTTATTAACTCATCCTTTGCTCCATTTCCATCTTCATCTCGAAATCACTCATGGGAAGTGCACATATATTTTCAGCTCTATNTGTCAAATAAGAGTTACACTCTGGTCTGTTGCTAGCAGAAATGCCAAGCAGTGCCCATATTAGGATGGTCCCTTGGCATCTGCATGAGTCATAAACGTGTCTTTTGGCCACTGCTTCATTTATTGCTCATTATGTTTGTTGTGGACTGGTAAAGCAGATATAAATAGAAAAATGCTTACGTACTATGACGGACATATTATGTTTAAACATATTCAATAGCCTATCCAAAACCTGACAAAGTAGCTATTATTGGCATGTGAAAATTCCCATCTCATAAAGGATTATTCGTGTATATTTAGGCCATGCTCACCACCTTATTTGTGGCAACAAGCATGAAAAAAAAGAAAACAAAACCCAGGGTCTAATATATTCAGTGAAAGCACTTAGTAGAGATATGAAATATTCATGTGTGGGACACAGGGCTTAACAGCACAATAAAAATGCATTCCCAAAACAGAGGCCAGATCACTTAAATGAGATGGAAAAGGATATGTGACAGCACCAAACCCTTGTCCAGAGTTCTGGCCTAAAGGCAATGAAATAAGTGAATTGACAATCTGGGTAAAGCTTTTGTTGTTGAGAGTAATAATTCACATATTCTTTGCATGAACATGACAAGTGAAAATTACTTTTACATCCAGTTCTTCATTCTGTCCTAAATCAGCCTATGATACAGCTAAAGATTTTTAAAAGGACATTGGCCATCGTCATAGTCAACCAACATGGAAAATAAAAGATTAAAGTTCTGAAACTTCCCTAATCCTGTAGTAATACTTCTTTTCACATCACAGATTGTACTTATTGCTTTCTTGAGACCACTAAATTATGATAGTCCTTGGGTTTTGAGTTTAAAAATAAAATTGGATGCCTTTTTAAAAAAACTTTACTTGAAGTATAAATTAATTTGCTTTAGTTTATCAGTTACAAAGTATATTTGCCTTTGAGCAATGACTTTGTCACATCATCAAGTCATGGAAAATTCAATCTGTCATAGGCTGAAGGGCCAAACTATAATAACTTCATTAGAGCATCACAAAGGGAGACACAGGAAATTATATTGACGGTAAATTATTCCTCTCAAATCTCAACAGTTAGAGGACTTTTCTAATAATATCAATTTAGAAGAATACAATCCTATGTCATTGCTGATTTCACAAAATGTAGAGGGCACACGGAGCAAGTATGGACAAAACTGTTTCTCTATTTCACTGTATGCTAAAAAGTAGAGATTATCCCAGACTTATTTCAGGGACCACGTTTTTACTTCTGTTATCTGAGGTCTGAGATATCAGAAATGGTGATAAAGAGAAGTTACTTACATGTAAACAGTGTGAACCGGCAGGTTCTTAAATCATGCAAAACTCTTTTGAAATAATTGTTAACGTAGGCCTTCATAAGGCCCAAAGTCTTTTTCCAGAACTGTGATATTGCTGTCTGGGTTTATATAGACCAACATTTAACAAATTTAGTAATTAAATTAACAGATATTATCCTGAGCTACATGGCAAGGGGATTGCACTGTGATACAGGCAGGTGGAAATTACTGCAATGACATCGTGAATGGAAATTTTGTGGAACTGGTTTAAATCAGTCCCCTTGGTTTAAGTCTATGGCTCAATTTAACTCAAATAGGTAAATCAAAATCAGTAAATTTTTCAAACACTTCAGGTTCACTATCTCACTCACAAAAGCATTCTGTAACCACCAATGTTTGCACATATAAATAGATATTTTGGACATATAAGACAGAGGGTTTCTGAATGTCCTAAGTGTCATATACTACCCTTGACTGATGCACACAGATCACAATCACAGAACTTCACAGAGAGTTCTACACACAGATTGACGATAAGATAAGACTGTAATAAAATGAGCATTAATCTATGAACAGTGTTGTTCTCCACCATAGGGCAATGATATATCCACTATTAAACTTTTTCCATCTGTCAGGTGCACTGCAGTGTTCTTGTGCCTACACTAATATTCTTTCGTATTTATACCAGTGGTTTTTGAACACCATATTAGAACATATCAGACCATATATTATTCAGTCTAATATTTGGTATATTTAAAATATACCAAATAAAAATCAGTGGTGTAAAAATCCAAAACTGGCTTGGAAAATAAGAAGCCTGTAACTTGCAAACAAATCTGCCTTTAAACTGAACAATGAATTCCAACTAACAGCATTAACATCACTAAAATACAAATATTGTATTTATTGAAATAGTAGTCTACAGTTCCTCATATGGGAGGAAAAAAAGCACATGCTAAACTACTGACAGATGCACAGTTGAGAGGAAGTGGTCAACCTCCATACCAATAGTGGAGAAGTGAGATCTGCAGTTCTTCTCTTCCAGTCCATTAGGTTTATTCCTCAATCTGAGGTTATGTTGGTGGTGCATGTGAGTGTACAAAAGATTTTACTTTTACAGGAAACATCTCAAAGCAGGTTCATGGCATAGGGAAGTGCATTGAAGCAAATAATGCAAAACAATACTCTAATACTCAGTTCTTCATTTGCTGATAATAATTGAATTTAACTTAATAATATTATTTGATCATTTAAAAAGATGGTTGAATAATGAAAATAATTACTTGTGAGTATTTTACTACCAATTGATGGAAAAATGTGAATAGATCACAAAATTAAGCATTATTTGACTATCTATACAACTAATTGAATAATGGAAACATTTATTCACCAGTAACATAGTCATCTAGTACAGAAGAAAGGAAACAAACAATTTGCAAATCAGATCTACATTAAAAGGATCTGATTAATATCTGTAATATCATCCAAAATGTTTGTTATTGTTACAAAGAATAAGAATGCTTACTGAAATAATATTGTCATTTACAATGACAGAATCTCAAAAGGGAAATAATTTGGCTAGAACACACTGGTATCATTAATCCACTGTATATTTAACTTGATGAATGGAATGACATTTCAAAGCACGGAAGGAAGAATAATCTCATTTTAGGTACAGGACCAGGAACTAGATGACCTGTTTTTTTCTCCTAGTCCTATCATCAATTATTTTCACAAGATTTTTACCTCCCTAGCTGGAAATTACTTGTTTCTGAACTAATTACTTCTACTTAAGACAAAGCTATGAGCTTTATTCACAGTCAAGTGAATAACTAAGTACCGTTAACCACCTTTGAGTTAGGGCAATGTAGTAACAGGGGTATAATTAACTGAGGCTCAGAAGAAAGGAATACTTGAAAGAAACAACATTCTTAGAAGGTATCTCACTTCAGCTTCCTCAAGGGTTCCTGCGAGGGGATCTTTCACCAGTGAGTGAAATCAGTGATTAAGTGTGAATAACTTTAGCAGTTGTTGATATTTCTTGACACCTTAAAAAATAATCTCCCTGAAACGCATAAAACCAAAGTGGTTGGAAGTACAAACATAAAACTGTGGAAACCATCTGCAACTGGTGATTAATGCAATCTTCAAGTTCACCTAACCAGTGCAGGGCCACGAATAAATCCCTTTTGTCAGGAGTCTCAGTGTATTGGAAACGTCGAGTTCCCAACGCCTTTATCGATGAGAGAACACCAGTCCCTGGAAGATGCAGTGTGCTTTCAGTAGAGTGTCAGTAGGGGCTTGGAAAGCTGTCAGTAACTTCACCCTGGATGAGCAGCACTCAGACCTTCTCTCTGAGCTTTGTTTCTAATTATTATTAGCCAGACTGTGAACAAGAAGACTTTCCAGGGTACAGTACTAGGGGAGTTTTAGAAAGGGTCTTTGACTGACTGTCTTCAACCACTTCAATTTATTGTCTATGTTCTCTGCTCCTGAGCAGAAAGCAAACTCAAAAGGTGCGAGATATCTGCTCTTAGCAGAAACAGGATACTCGACCACAGCAGGAAACCAGAATTAAGAAAAGGGCAATGTTGTTGTAAAATATTAAAAATAACAGAAATTGTTTCTCAGGACTTGAGAAAGAACATAGTTTCATCCTTGAAGGGTCAGATGTCTGTTTATTTTGATCTGAAAAGGGCTCCAAAACATGTAAACAAACTTAAGACTCTAAGCATAGCTGTTTTCCAAAGCAAAGCAAAGGCTAATACAACAAAAGCCTTAATTTTTTTACTATTACTATTCAGAATTCAGTAGCAACTGTGTGATTTTGTATTAAGGTACAATACCAAATGTCAACAAGAAAAATCAGCTTAAAGTTAATGTCTTAACCTTTTTTGTTCTGACCGAATTGGATTTCCCCCACACCTTCCCTTTTCAAACAGAATTCATGCAAAACTGGCCACTTCAGTGACACATTTTGACTCTGACAGAACTGCACATACTCTGAGAAGCAACACCGGTGAGCCCTTAGCTATAAAGCTGCATATAAATTAATGACTTGAACAAGCTTGCAAAGCCAAAACCTGAATTTTAATATGGACCTGTACTTTTTTCTGTATCTTCCTCTTCAGAGTACAGTATAATACAGGTGATGAATATTTATTCAACCCTGATTATACTTGAGCTGCATTAGTGTACTTTAGATTAAAGCTCTGTTGTTTCTACTGCCAATTCTCATGCATGGTAATATTTTACATTTTAGATATTTTGATTTACACAAAAAAATATACTTATTATAATGTCTGCCTTATTAACCCTCTTTTCTGTTCTACCTTCTATTCATGGTAGTATTGTATTTATGCAATGGGTTATTACATTTACAGACTTCCTTGTTTACTGCAAATGTAGAAATTGCTATGATTAACTATGAATTCAGTACAGAATTTAACTATTCAGACTTAAAGTAGGGTCTTATTCTCGAAATATTTCATTACCAAGAACCTGGACATGTTTATTTTTAAATTTGAATTAGTATAAATTTGAAGGTACTGTGCAGTAAAAAGAGGGGGTGTTTCCATAAACGACACAGGTTCCTACAAGATAGGAGCAACAGGAAGCCTGACCATGTAGCACCTTTAGATGCCAGGAATGTGGCTTACTGAAGCCATAAATTTAGTAAAGCACCTGTGAAAGCCACCCAGCTGCCTTCTGTACCCACCAAGACTGTATTTCTTTAACCAATCTTCTCATAGTACATTGGACTTTTGGACTTGGCTTATTGTATATTGGAGAGAGAGGAATTTCTAGGTAGCTGCTATACTACGTAATGTCCCATGATCTGGTGCTACTGGGAAGGCTTGCTATGGATTTTTGTGTGTTTTTCCATAGTCTTGTTTTTGGGGGTTTTTGTTTTGTTGGATTTTTTTGTTTGTTTGTTTTTTAATAGAGCAATGTAGAGAAGATCAAGCATCTCTGCTACTCGTTGTCACCCAGTGTTCTGAATCTAACTTCATTTACACAGCTAAGCCTTACAGACAAGTGGAGACCCACCTACAATTTCATCAGCGAGGGAAACATTTCTTTCCAGCCCCAAACAACTAGTGTAATTGCAAAGAGTAAGCATAAACCTCGCTGTAAACTGACTAAGGTTAGAGCAGAACAAAAGTATTGTCATCACCCAAGTACACTGTAAATCAACTATTTTCCATCCATTTCAAACAATTTGCCAGGTAAGTGGTAACATTTATCACCATAACCAAAACCTTGGAAAATGAAAAAAAAAAAAAAGCAATGAAGAAATAGAGCAGAAAAAACATCCACATTGAAAAATTTCTTTCTCCTCCTGCCTTTATATGTACCCTTTACTTTTCTTCTTTCCATTTCTCTTTCTTCCTCCTTTCTTCCTTCCTTTCTTCCATAAACAGGTTACACAGACTTTTAAAATATAAGAACAATGGAAAGAGAATTGGACATACATAGAGGAAAGTCCAGGTAAGCATCCTGCAGCCAGACAATAAATATCATGCCAGAATCTCGTACTCCTGCAAGATCTTACTTCCAGTGCATGTAATGAAATGCTTCCAAGGTACAAGCACATCTCAGCCACATATTGGACACCACATATATATTTGCTGTACTGCCATTGCAAATAAAGAACATTTTCTTATGTTTGTGCATCTGTCAGCATCAACTTCTCTGAACAATTACCACGGTGCACTACAGTGCAAATGGAAGAAAGTAACAGTGTTAAAAGTCACAATATCTGAAAATGCAACTATGTGAGAAATTAAATATTGTATGACATAATGAAAAAAGAGGATTGAAGAGAGAAATCAGCTAGGTCATTATTCATTATTTAGAATTCTATCTTGATAACACCTATTTGTCTCGTTCTGAGAACATTTATAATGTCAGTGAATCTGTGTATAATGTAGAGAAAAATACCAAATATCCTGATCTGAGTAAATAAGAGGGACTCAAAGCAAGAGAAAGAACAAAACTGTGCCAAAAAAAATGATGAAGCAAAACAAAGGCAGACAGTGGCAATAATACAGCCACCTAAATAAAACTTCATAGGCTACTTTGACCTAGGCATTTGTAGAAGGCAATGATGTTCTCAGTTATATTTCCTAATGAGGTGGTCTAGATACAAAGACAACAAGTACCCTCCCTACCAAAAGTGTATTTCAGAAGAGTGTGTTTCAGCATTCGCTCAAGAGAGCTGTCACCTCACTGCAGGTGAGCAACTTAACAGCTCAGGTCCATTTGGACACGCAGCTTGTCTTAGAAGACCAAAAATTAGGTACAAATGGCACTGATGGAGAACCTAGAAGATCTTTAACATCCTCACAGACCAGCCCAAGCAGTCAATTATCATCCCCCAGGAGACAATTTCCTTTATGAGAAAAGATGCAGAGTAACCAGCTTCATGGTGTTGCAACTTAGCTACAAAGAACTTCTGAAACTCATCACAAATGAAATATTAACGAGACAGTGGATATTAAGGAACTCAAACAGTATGCACTACCAGAAATTAAATTGTTAAATATTTTGGCTAACTGCCATTTCAGTGATCATTAGACTGAAATATTTGGCTAGTAAATTCAGTATCTTTAATTTTAATCAGATTTGAGTGTTTGCAAATGATGCAGCTGTTGCTATAAAGATAATTAAATAACAGAATAGCCAACAACTTTAATTTGAGGTTTGTTTTTTTTTGAGAGAGAGATTTGAAGATTAGAGTTATTTGCAAACTCCTCAGACCCCACTGATCTCAGCACTGAGAAAGAAATAATCTCAATGCATGAACTACGTGAAATATATTTATTGTCTCTAGGCTAGTGCAAACAAAGTATGACAGACTTCACAAATCTCACCACCATAACAGGCATCTTTGTTCCCAATCTCAGCAAAAAGCCAAAGGAAACCACAGAGATGTAATTACACACATCTCCTCTTAAAATTGGTGCCACTAAAAAAGCAAGCTGGTGGCATGGATCAGCAGGAAGGAATTCACAGTTCTGACTACTTGCACTAACTGGTTTTGTTTACTTTTAGTGGTCTCTCTACACCAAGTTGTGAAATTACAAATCTCTTATTTTTAATATGATGCCTTTACTGTGTAACATCACTAGAAATCAATATATATTCAAAGAAAATCAACTGGTTCCAATAGAGTCACCCAAGATTTTTCTTGGCATAAAAGTTATGATAACTGGCTGTACAGCTTGCTGCTGATGTTCGGCTTGGGAAACAAATTTAGGCTTGGTGTATAATATCAGAAGAAGCAAAATATTTATAAGAAAATAATGCAAAATGCAGCTCTCTCCTCAAGTTTGTGGCATGTTGCTTTGATTATACTCATATATAATATACTGAAATAAGAGTACCCTAATGGCTATAGCTCACAGGGACTACTCTGAGGGATATCCTATCAGGGAGAACTCCAGCAAGCATTAAATCCTAGGAAAAACAAGAGTTGCTTATGCAACTCTGTATAGTGTTTCTATTCTCCAAGTCCTTTTGCGACTTCAATGGGTATTCACATTCAGAAACACAGTATAGTAGCTCAGAAAAGGTCAAATCCTTTAGATAAAAAATAAAAATTCTTTGACATCTCCTTAAAGCAGCACAAGGCACAGCATGAAATATTACAGGAAGTGCAGACATAACTTGACTCAGTAGTGATGATATTTAGATTAAAAAAAACCAAGAGGTTTTAATTAAAGACTTACCTTGAAAATCATACAGAATCTCTCACTAACACTGTCATGAAAGTCAAAAACCCATCCTAGGTGTCATCAAAGTAGCCCCTTTTTTTTTGGTTACATTTGTATGCTAATCACATAAGAAGCAAAAATAGGCTTAGATTGGAAATCAAAGATTGGTTGTATACAGGTAATAGAGTGCTTGAATGCTTTATTTTAAGATAGAAGGCTCTTGAACCAGGCTTTATTATTGAACTAAGACTATCTATCCTTTTTGACACTTTTTAAATTAAGTTCTTCCTCTAATTTATGTTTTTGTCAGCTTTCCTGCCTTACCTGGCTTTAAACTGATTTTTTTCTCTCAAAGTAATAAACTACTTCAGAGAGGAGAGAAAAAATTTTAATGACCCTAGGAATTCAGATTAACAAAATGGATCATTTGTATACAGCTGCAGAATTAGGAAACCTTTCAAAGCAGAGTCAGTCTTCAGCAATACACTGCTTCTACACATTGCCACAAAATTCTTGTTTGTACTCTCTACGTTCTCAATTCTTGATGTGTTTTAGCAGTACCTCATCCTTTTGGTGCAAAATTACGAGGTCAGCGTTAAATCAAAGGGATAATGTTAAGGTCAAGACCATCAATGTACTCTTTTACTTTTAATGCTGTGAGGGATAAACACCACTAGCCCTTGTACCAAAGCACCAAACAAAAGTCTGGGTGAGCCTGGATTTGCACCACCAGTCATGTTCGACTCTTTGCTGGCTTCACAGTCTGCATCCTTATTCTTATTATTGCTAATCCAACCTGCTTTCAAGCATGGGCTGCATCCCATCTGACTTCAGCAGAGATGCAGGGAGCTGGTTCAGGCAAACAGAGCAGGGTAACAGCTGCAGCCTGATGAGTGGTGGCAGCCAGATAATCTACTGTGATGTCCTGTTGGAGAAAATCTGGGACAATATCATTCCCCCAGTTTGACATGGAACCCTTGTCAGAGTAATATGAGGCTCTACACAGCACAACCAACCTTCAAGTGCTGTAAGCAATATTTATTTCTCTAATACAAAATATCAAGATTGCACGTGCATGGTCCTAAAGGTGACTTCACATTTTCAGTAGTTTACACATTGCAGACATGAATATTCATTGCAAAAAGAACTACCTATTCAAGAGGAAAATGATAGCAGCTCACATTTCTTCCCTGCTTCCTTTCTCTCTCTTTTCCTGTCTCCAGTGTGATCTTAATTCTTCCTATCAGTGGATCATGCTGCAGGCTTATTTTAGGCTCTTTTAAAAGTAAATAAAGGCAAAATAATTTTTAAAAAAGGAGTTACTGGTGTGAAAAGTGATCTGATTTTCCTCCACTAAATAGAGTCGCGTCCACAAAATCATGCAAACAGCCACACTCGTAATCCTGTTTCAAAATGGTATCTTACTTTGGCACATCTTGCAGGGTTCCTGGTTTAGCATGAGGAAGAATTACAGGTTTAAAAATCTCTGAATTCCTACAGAATAAGGCTTTATTAAGGCAGTTTCACCCAGACAAAAATCCAGTAACAACTTTAGTAGAAATACTATTTCCAAGCAGGTCGCTCTGTGGACATTTACTTTACACAGTAGAATAAATGTTCAGTACAGAAAATAAGTATACTCAACTAAAATTAAAATAGCAATTAGACAGGATCTTAACCTGCCTTCAGAACCTCAGCGTGTCCTTTTAGCTTTGTTTAAAGTTTCTATGACTGTCTAAAACTCACACTCCCTCCCTGGATTTTTCAGCAGATTTTGATTCAAGAACATTTTTCAGATTTATTTTGTACTGATAGCTGTATGCTGATTTTGTGCACCTTTCATCAACTTTGGCCATCAGAATTTAGATAAATGTAAAACAAAACCTCTGGTAAAGAATGTGAATGTTCTGTGTGATTCACTACCACAAATTGTGTTTACGTTCCAGATTATTTCTTGTGAGTACACATCCTAAGATGTAATTCCAGTACTGTTTTTTTTTTATTTTCTAGTGTGGGAATGACTCTATCTGACTCTGGTATGGCCCCCTATAGAAGCTGAACCATGAGGACAAAGGGTAGAGCTGAAGCCCACAGTGATTACACAAGTAATCTGATGATATGAAAGTAGTCTAAATTCACCATTCCGATTTCTCTGTCCAAACTCCCACAAAAATAGAGGCCTAAGCATCCAGAGAATGATCCTTAAATGCCAGACACCCAAACAAAGATTAAGTAACCTGTGTGAAAAGTTTAATTTGAAAAAAGAAAAAAATTCTGAAAGCATGCAATGTCCATTACAACTAATGAAAATTCAATGAACGAAAATCAGATGTAATTTAGGTACTTTGATCTAAAATTTAAGTAACATTCATTTGTGAAAATTGTGCAAGCTGAAAAAGAATATAATCAAGTTGTGTATTTATCTGTAGAACAGATAATCATTGTTTGCAGAAACAGCCTAAGATTTTCCAACCTATATGTTTCAGATGTGTTTTACAAACATATTACCAGACCTTCCCTGTTTTGGGCTTGATGATTGAGACTTCCCAATACATAGATCCCAGCATTTTGGGAGAAATGGAGGCATAGAGGTAAACTAATATTGAGTGTGACTGTATTTGTTGTGAATAAAAAGTAGAAAGCATTGTACATTCCCAGTGGTCATTACAGTGAATAGAGAGAATAGAAAGAAAAATTAACAAATGCAACTTACTTTGTTGCTATATGGCTACTAGTAGCATAGCTCTGTTGTCTAAACTGAATGAATTAACTTTTAACTAAATTTGCCACTAGATTCTTCCTAAAATACTCAAGTATGGAGTCAAGCCAAGGGTAGCTCTGACTTAAAATTGAAAAGAAAAGATTGGAACACACTATGGCTTCATCAGTAGTAACAGCAATTTATATAACTAAGTATTTAAAAAGAAAGGACCATGAAATATATTTATGCATGATAGATGCCTCTCTCAGTCTCCTCACGAGTGCTGATTTCTGAATGAAATCAGGATCTGGTGCTATGGAAGGAATTGAATTAATACTTTTGGGGCTGAACAGATCTGTCAGGAAGAGATACAATGCCATAGAGTGTCATTGTCTTTTCCACTTCATTATTGATTGTCTGTCAGCACACAAAGCCCCTGCCTCACTGCATGGTGCGTGCTGGTGTCATGTGCCATGTTTAACACCTGGGCTCATGGTAACTGAGGAAATGTAGCCTGACATTCCTTGCCACCGCATTAGCTGGACTAGAAATATCATTTACTCTCTCCTTAAAAAAAAAGTAGGGAAAAAAAAGTAGAATAAAATGGTTTCTCTAACATGGTTGATAGTAAATTCTGCTATGAACAGCATGGTATGCTCTATGCTGTATTATTTTGTATTGAACCTATATTATCTCCTGCTCAGAAAAGTAAACTCCCAATTGAATTCTTGAGGCAGATTGTGTGTCATGCTCACAGACACAGACACAAACACAAAGTGCAAAGGTATTATTACGGAACAGCAAATATGATCTTTTACCATGGCAGGAAAAGTTACATCAAGTGTCATGCATACAGAATGCCCAGTGAGGTCAAGAAAAATTATGTGTTTGATTGTAAATAACAAAGTGCATGCCCTGGCATTATAACAGCTAGGTAGCCTTGCTGTGTGACTTGGGATGTTTGTTGCGAGGCATACAAGTGCTTTTGCAATGGGTAATAGCATATTTTCAGAGTAATATGACATGCAGTTAATATATGTACTAGGGTAGGTGTTTTAAAAATGTTACTTTTTTTTTCCAAGCTAGATGGGCAGTATCACTAAATACCTCATACCTGAAAATTAACACAGTCAGTTTCATTCACATCTGTGTTGCTGGGCAAACTGCATTTGAAAATAAAAGTGCATTTCAGCTCATGTGCAAGTCATCACAGAGGACATCCTCGTAGGCACATGAAGGAGCTGTGTTTATGTCATTGAGCCCTTGATTTGTATTCTGTTCAATATGTTTTCTCAGTTCCACAGTTATGCTTCATGATCATGGTATTGTGATGCTTGGAATGTAGAAAAGCTAGGGTGTCATTTTTCTTTCATGTATAGTATAACGGGAGGGGTGATGGCAAAGTAATTATGCTTCTGGGTTGCCATCTAGGTATCATTAGTATTAGTAACAGAGATGAAAAGTGTGAAGCTGCTGAGGTATTTAATGCTATCTCTGTTAGTGATAGCAAAACAGCAGTACAATTCCATTCAGTTTGTTCACACATACAATTATTCCAATGTACTTTGTGTCACAGTACATTAAAGTAGTTCAGGATTTTCATTAAAGTTTTTCTTTTCAGTATGTTGTAAGTTGATCTTAACAATTTTCCTTGTTCTCAAAGCAGATATATGAAATCTCAATTCAAATGTGAATTTCATGTGTGTGAGAGTGTTTTTTAGAGTAATAATAAAATAAAAATGGTAGGTGCCACTTGGTCTTCTGCATTAATAAGTGTCTTTAAGAACATTTCTTCAATGACTCTTCCGACGTGAGATCGCCTAAGGCAAGTTTGGATGTGAGGAACTGTACCAGAAAGGAGGTTTGACCCAAAGAAGTCACAATTCCCTGTCCAGCTATGCACGAATAGGGGAGAAAAAGGCTTGCAATTTGTAAAGGCCTTTTGCTGTACAATTTTGGTCAACTCTGCCATGTGGAGGAGAATGCAATCACAGACCTATGTACTTGGAGGTAAACACCTCTAGGTGGAACAAGGTGTTGGCCAGTGGGAAAACATATGGTGCAGAGCACGCTATTTGCTCTTCCTCCCCTTCTCAAGACACAGTCTGACATCTGCAACATGAATCAGAAAGTTAGAAGAGCTTTGGACTTTACAATCCTACAGTTTCACTATATGGCTGGCCAAAATCTAAAATAATGAGACTGGAAGGGTTTGAAGGAAACTGCTTGCAGAATCCACACCCACATTATTAATCACTACTTAGAAACATAGCTTGTGGGGTTTTTACGTTTTAATTTGTGTTTTTCCTAGATTTTTCATTTGTGAGTAAGTAAAAATAGTAAAAGTGGTCACTTTGATGAAGAGCTACCTTGGTTTCCTTAAGAGTAAGAATTTCAGTTTTTGCTCATCAAAAGGCAAAATACACATTTATTAAAGTCAGCCTTATTTGAAAGACAAAAAACCAAACTAAACCCAATCCCAAAAGATTAATGAAATCACTTAAATGGCTTGAAAGCTTTTGAATGATTTTGAACAAATGCTACCTTTAATCTCTTGTCTTCTTCTAAAGGGAAAATTAATCATTCCGCTGGTTCAGAAGAAGGAAATGATTACACATACATGTCTTGTTCATCCTACCTATAGGTAGTGATTTCACAGTGAACCATCTTTTATACGACAAAAGTGTAGGATAACCTGTTGCATACTGTTAGATGAGTTTCTAAATGTGTGTTATAAAATGTAGTACATTGATTTTTAATAAGTCAGTAACTACTTTAGATGTGATTTTGAAGAGGTTTCTTGAGTTGATGTTAATTTAAAAAGCCATAAAAATTCTAACCATTAAAATCAATTTGCATTAAACTCCAAAATTGTACCGAAAATGAAGCCATAATAAAATATATGTTAGAAATCTCTGGAGAATTTGCATTCTAAGGGATTTTACAATAAAATATTTGGCAGGGTTTATGCAATTGTTCGCAGAATCATTTGTTCTTAAAAGTTGAAAATAGCATGAGATGAGAAAATAGCATGTGACTGACTACATAAGAGTAATTGATCCACTGATACATGATGTCCTTCTTTATCTGTGACCTATAACTACTACTCCTAAAAGGACTCAAAGTTTTCTATATTTTTTTTCTGGAAACTAAAATATATCATCAGTGAAAATCTTTTAGAACACTATAAAAGTATGTAAAATGGCCCTGAAGGATAAGAAACTAAGTCCAAGTCACTATATTACTTTCACAGCAAAGAATGTTATTAAATCTCTATGAATTCTTATAGCTCACTATTGTCTTTGAATGCTTCCACAGAACATATGCCATGTTAGAGTTTCACAATAGATTTTACAGGAATCTCAGTTCTATTCCCAGTAAAACCATAGAATCATAAAATCATGGAAAAGACCTCCAGGATCATCAGGACCAACCTTTGACTGAGAACCACCATGCCAACTAAACTATTGCACTAAGTGCCATGCCCAGTCATTTCTTGAACACTTCCAGGAATGGTGACTCCATCACCTTCCGGGGCAGTTCATTCCAATGCTTAACCACCCTTATGGTGAAAAAATTATTCCTACTGTTCATCTGGAACCTCCCCTGGCACAGCTTGAGGCCATTTCCTCTCGTCCTGTTGGTAGTTTACAGAATCATAGACTATCCTGAGGTGGAAGGGACACAAAAGGATCATCAAAGTCCAAATCCTGGCCTACACAGGACCCCTCAAGAATCGCTCATGTACCTAAAAGCATTGTCCACACGTTTCTTGAATTCTGTCAGGCTTGATGCTGTGACCACTTCCCTTGGGAGCCTGTTCCAGTGCCCAACCACCCCTGGGTAAAAATCTTTTTCCTGATTGATATCCAACCTAAACCTCCCTTGACACAACTTCAGGCCATTCCCTCAGGTCCTGTCACTGGTCACCACAGAGGACACATCAGTGTCTGCCCCTGTTCTTCCCCTCACAAGGAAGTTGTAACTGCGGTCAAGTCCCCCCTCAGTCTCCTCTTCTTCAGGCTGAGCAAACCAAGTGATCTCAGTAGCTCCTTGTATGGCTTTCCCTCTAAGTGCTTCACCACCTTCACAGCTCTTTTTTGGACACTATAAAAACTTTAAATCTTTTTTATATTGTGCTGCCCAGAAGTACACACAGTGCAGAGTACAGTGAGATGATCCCCTCCCTTGAGGAAGGCTGGTGATGTTGTGCCTGATTCACCCCAGGACAATGTTGGTCTTCCTGGTTGCCTGGAGAAGAGATTGACCCCCACCTTGCTACAGCTTCCTTTCAGATGGTTGTAGAGGGTGAAAAGGCCTCCCCTCAGGCTTCCTTTTCTCCATGCTAAACAACTCCATCCCCATCAGCTACTCCTCATAAGACGTGTGCTCCAGACCCTTCACTGGCTTCACTGCCCTTCGCTGGACTCGCTCCAGCATCTCAATGTCCTTCTGGCAGTGAGGGGCCTGGAACTTGACACAGGATTCCAGATGTGGCCTCACCAGTGACAAGTACATGGGGACAATCACTGAATCACTACCCTGGTCCTGCTGGCCATGCTATTTCTGATACAGGCCAGGATGCTACTGGCCTTCTTGGCCACCTGGGCACACGCTGGCTCATATTCAGCCGGCTGTTGACCAACATCCCCAGGTCCTTTTCCGCTGGGCAGCCTTCCAGCCAATCTGCCCCCAGCCTGTAGCATTGCACGAGTTCTTGTAACACAAGGTAAATTAAATTTCTTCAGAAAAAAAGCTAGGTAAGTACAAGATAGCAATTATTTAACCCAATATTTCAGTGCAAAAAGTAGCATTAAAATTAAGCGCAAAAATGTGCTGCATGCAAGCTGGCATTTGTAACCAGAAGACAGTAGAAGGTAATAAGTAAAATGAGAAATGAAGGTTTAGGTAAAATATATGTTATCATTATCATCACCTTTGATTAAAATCTGTTAAGAACTGTTTTGCATTAACACAAACACAAAAACCTGAAGTATGTATTTAGATTTTCTTGGTATTCACATGAAAATTAAAGGGGAAAAAATGGTGTGAAACATATTACTCAAAACCTCTATTGAATCAGTAAAACCTAACATGAAAAGAGACCTTAGGATGTGCTTGCATAAAAGTCCAACAGACAAAAGCCATCTTTTGCCCTGTGTTAATAAGGGGGGAAAATAGTTGACTAGAGGTAGAATATATGCATTATCTTTGTTTAACAGGTTAGAAAGCTTCCTGGCTGGAAGCTCCCTGGCATATGTGAGGGTGAATCAGGACATGTAATTCTCAGCAGTTTCACAACTTGATGGCATGCTGCCAGAAGAGCCAGCAGGTCATTGATTGTTATTGGGGAATCCCCTGACAGTTCCAACCCCCAGGAAAAGAGAGGAAAGGCTGGGCATCCAGCCAGGAATTCACTCCTGCAAAAAATCCCAAATGCCTCTCCCTGACTAGTTATGCAAGAACCATATAAACCTTTGGTACTGCTGGCACCCATGAAATTTGTGATAAAACATTGAAACAACACAGAGTTTTCTTAAATTTACTTAAATTAATTAAATTAACAGCAATGCTACCTCAAAGGGGCATAATAATACCTTTTAGTACACACCTTCCATAGCACGAGTACCTTCTATAGCATGAGTATTTACTGTTATATGTTATCTGAACCCCAAAACCAAATTATTCAATTATCTGAGCACGTTCATGTGACAGTAGTACAAGTAATATAGCCAGTGGCTGTCACTCTGATCACTTCAGTGCTATGTGGTGCACCCAATGGCCATGTGAGATGCATTCCAGTGATGCAGATGGATGTATATATTCCATCCATTGATATTCCATCCATTCCATTGATATTCCATCCAAATGAATGAACTATTTATTCAAAGCTGTTGCCACAAATAGATGGGGCTTCTAGCTTCACAGCACTCACAAGAAGCTGACTGATTTTTTAGGAAAACATGTTATACACCGTGGAAATACAGTGCCACAGAGTACAGAAAATAAGAGTCTCCACCTAAACATCAGCAAGAACAGAATTCAATAATTATTTCAAAACATGACTGAGTGAAAAGAGCATTTCCTGGTTTGCATAACACTTGGTTTGCTCAGTGACTGCAAAGGAACAAAGAATTAACCTGTCAAGTTGGGTTCTTCGGTCTAATTTCTTCTTTGTCTTGTCCTCCTAACACACTTTTCTGAAGATATTCTGGTTTCTAGAGGCATTTAGTTCAACATGCAGGACTCAGAATATAATGCTAAAAGTTTCCATATAGCAAATTTTCAGGCTGCTTCTTTTTGAGCACAGGTGGGAATTATGAGAAAATAAATCAGCTGTATATTTGTGGAATCAATATTTGGGATTTTTTTTAATGTTTAGGAGAATATTGCCTGTGAACAGGGTGAATAAAGTATTTCTTAAGCATTGAATAAAAGCAGAAAGTGAGATGAATGGTACTCTATAAGACTTCTTGGAATCCCTGAGTGCTTCTTTACAATCCTGGGGAACCTTGAGAGAGATTGTCTTCTCAAGAGGTGTTAATGCCATTATCTAAACCAGCCAGCTGATGGGGTCTTTCTTTGCACTTCTACATAACCTAGTGATTAATGATCTGGAAACACTTAACTGTGCTCAGCATTTAAATCTTCAGGGAAATGTAGAAATACAATGGACAACAGTTACTAAACATAGAACAGCTATTGGTTGCTATTGCTTATTGCTGGGGAAACAGACTGATAAACAACTTCTTGCATTTAAAAATCAATAGTCAGCATAAGAACATATGTTTCAGCTCAACAATTCATTTTATTCATCTCCGTATTTTGAGTAAGTTAACAGATGTTTCTTGTGAGGAGATTTAACTATATTCACGTCCAAGGCTGGTGGCAACCAGAGGTAACAGAACAGCAGCAGTTTCTTCAGCCAGTAGAGCACAGCTAGACCTTTGGCTGTTCAGAATCATAGAATCATGGCATATTTTAGGTTGGAAAAAGCCTCTAAGACCACCAAGCCCAACCACTAACCCAGCACTGTCACTGTCCTCCACTAAACCCAGCCCCTAAGTGCCATATCAGCATGTGTTTTAAATATGTTCAGGATTAGTGACCTCACCATTTCCCTGGGCAGCCTGTTCCAATACTTCAAAACCCCTTCCATGAAGCAAAGTTTCTTGTTATCTAATCTAAGCCTCCCACGGCACACCTTGAGGTCATTTGCTCTTGTCCTATCACTGGCTGCCTGGAGTAGAGACTGACCCTCACCAAGCTACAATCTCCTTTCAGGGGTTGTATGGAGTAATAAGGTTTCCCCTTGAGCTTCCTTTCCTCCAAGCTGAATACCCACAGCTCTCTTAGCTGTTCATCATCACATTTGTGCTACAAACTCTCCACCAGCTCCATTGCCCTTCTCTGGACACGCTCCAGCACCTCAATATCCTTCTTGTAATGAGGAGCCTGAACACAGCGCACAAGGTGCAGCCTCACCAGTGCCAAGTACAGAGGGACAATCACTGCCCTGGTCCTGTTGGCCACATAACTGCTAATACAGGCCCAGATGACATTGGCCTTCTTGGCCACCTGGGCACATGCTGGCTCATGCTCAGCCACTGTCAACCAGCACCCTCAAGCCCTTTTCCACTGACCAGCTTTCCAGCTGCTCTGCCTCCAACCTGTGGCACTTCCTGGGGTTGTTGTGCAATCCAAGCACAGAACTCAATACTGCTTGTTGTTGAACCTCACATCACTGGCCTCAGCCCATCAATTCAGCCTGTTCAGGTCACTCTTAAGAGCCTTCCTACACCCCAGAAGTTCAACATTCCCACCCAACTTGGTGTGGTCTGTGACCAGACTGAGGGTGCTCTTTGACCCATCATCTGTACTGTCAGTAAAGATATTAAACAGGACTATCCCCAATACTGAGCTGGTCACCACTTGTGACCGTCTGCCAGATGGATCTATCTCCACTCACCACCACACTCTGGGCCTCTCCATCCAGCCATGTTTTTACCCAATGCACTGTGCACCCACTGAAGCCATGAGCAGACAGCTTCTCCAGGAGAATGCTGCACCAAAGGCTTTACTAAAGTCCAGGTTACAACATCTACAGCCTTTCCCTTGTCCACTAGATTGATCACCTGGTCATAAATGGATATCAGGCTGGTCAGGCAGCACGTGCCTTACATAAACCTGTGCTGGCTGGGCCTGATTCCCTGGTTGTCCTGTACATGGTGTGGGATGGCACTCAAGATGATCTGCTCCATGACCTGCCCCCACACCAAGGTCAGGCTGACAAGTCTGTAGTGATGTATTTCAGGGTCGTGGAATCAGAAATCTTTTAAATAAACAAGCCTTGCATTTAAGCTTTATATAGGCTACTTTCCTGAATTTTTGCTGTTAGATCAGCATCCAAATAAATCTCCCATCATTTTATTTCAGTTGTGTATAACATGGAAAGAGTCACCACTGCTTTCACTTTTCTAAAAATGGCTAGAAATAATTCCATTTGAGGACTTTCTCCTGGATCTATTAAATGCTTATTTGAAGTAAATGCAAACTCTATCTTTGAACACATCTTCAACATCAATGTAAGAATCTGCAGGTCTACTTTTTCTTCACATAAACTATAACACCAAGATGTTTACTCTCCTTTCTAGTTTAGAAAAGTGCCAGAGAAAAATCACAGTAACACACTTTGCAAGATCAGTGTTGGAACTAAGTCCCAAAAAGAAAAAGTTTTAGTTCTAGTTCATACTTCTCAAGATTGTCCCATTCAGAAGTCAGTACACACACCCATACCCCACCCCCTTCCTCCTTCTCAAACCCCTCGGGTGTGCATTGAAGTGGTACCAAAACTGCTGTTGGCATCACCTTACCAGCTGATTTCAGGCTTGAGCACACACAGTGAAGTCAGACCACAATTCCAGGTACAGCTGTGGATGGTGAATCAGTCCCATTCTATAAGATCATTTGGTCAACTAATGCAATCCACCAAGTACCAGTGAAACATCACAATAATGAACTAGGAGTTCTGCATATTTTCTGAGAATTGTCTGAATTCCTCGATAAATTGAAAAAATTAGCTTTCTCTGAGATGCAAAATCAAGCACAAACTAAACTCTCTGCTTGAAATACAAGGGAGAAACCTAGAAAAGCATCCTATGAAGGGATGAACACAAAGTGATCCCCCAGAAAAAAATGAGAACATTGAAATGCAAAATATCCTACTGACAGCTCCATGTAGCCAGCCCTATTTACAATGGTGTGCAAGCACAAAAAAAAAACCATGTAGCCCACTTATGCAATTAAGGCTTGGCAATTTGATGAAAATATCATGGAACAGAATTGATGTGAATTTGAGCACCCTGCCAGCTCATTGGGATGGAATTGGCAGTCAGGAAAAGAGACGGGTGGTGTGATGTGCACGCATGAGCCTGCAAAGGCAAACTCTGGGCTCCAGGGCAATTGCCAGGAGTTGGTTATCCTGCAGGAAAACAGGGATTTTAACAATAGTTAAGCTCTCAAGGGAGGTAGGTTCTTCCAGCCTTTGGATAATTGAGGGAAAAATAGTGGGAGATCAAATTGTCACAATCCCCTGAAATTTAAATTTGAAGAAATTTAATGAAGAACATTGCCATCACAGAGGTAGAGGCAAATTAAGTGATTTTTCTCCTAAATGAAACTGCATTTAATTGCAAAACTTTATGCACTTCACAGAAATGTTTACCTCTCTAGCAATTAAATGCTTCTTCAGATTAACTCACTTAATGCTAAATAGAAACAAAATGCATCACACAGAAGTTCACATATGCATGGTTTTCTTCAATGATTTCAAATTTATGCTAGATGCTAAAGAAACTACTGCATGTCTAAACATTTACAGAAATGTAAGCACATAAAGAAAAAAATATTATATGGCAATAGACCACCAGGATTTATGGAATTCTACTTTAGGATTTAAAGTTATAGCAGCGTGTTTCAGAAAGAGCCAAGAAGTCTCCCTAAATTCAGAATAATTATTATAGCTATATAATAATATTTTCTAAAGAATCCTTCCTCCACTAGGAATGTTTTTACTCCACCACGGAGCAGCAACTGACCATTCCTGTAACATTTGGCACCGAACAGAAAGACAATGAAAAGTTAATTATATGCCAATGTAATAAATGTTTAAACATCCTGAAAAATAGCCTTGTACTACATTTCATTTCAAAAAGGGGTCTATTTTATAAGGATATTTTTTACTTGTATTCATTACTTACTGTCAGACAGCAAGCACTTACTGTCAGATCTCACATTGTGCATATTACTGTAGCAGAATGGTCACAATTCTGCAAAAGCTTATAAATTCTGCCAATAACTGGACTTGCTAGTCAAACCCAATTAACTTCTAACACCAGTTTGCCTAGTAAAGCACCCACTTAGTCAGAACTCATTTGTGCTTTAAAATTGATGCATTATACATTTTTTGAAATGTATTATTTTTTCAGCATGTCATTGGAATTAAATATATATATATACAGCTGATTAGAAAATCTAAAGTTACAAATAAAATAAAGCTGCATATTTAGGTTTTACAACATTTGAATGTACTGTAAGTACACAGCATTTTGAAGCATCAAGCAGTTCTCAGCTTCCTGCTGTGTCCCATATAGAGTCTCCATCACTATCATCAGTCATGCATAAAATAATTGTTTTTCTGCTCTTACAATAGGACCAAGAAAACCCTGCATTCTGGTTGAAATGAAAATGAAGGCAACACGAGTAATCACATCATGATGGGTCAGCTGTTGTGTACCGAACATCCTTAAAAGCAGTTCAGTAATGGTACCTTTAACTAAATGTTTATTTACATAATCACATAGGTAAAAAACGTACAAATAATTCTTTTTAAAAAAAGAAATATCATTTTAAAAGACATTTTGGATTAAATATTCAGAAAATCAGTGATGAAAAGAAAAGCTTCTTGAAAGGGGCTATAAAAAGGGTAAGAAAATATTTACAAAGGAGAAAAAAAGAAACCAAAAAAAAAGCAACCCAAGTTTACACATCTGAGATAGCATGAATGAAGAAATTAACAATCAGAATTAAACATTCTATTAACTACTGAATTGTGTTGCGACAAAATATAAGTAAACTGAACACCAGATATTATTTTGATTTTTTCTTTCTGAAACACGTTTGAAATAGACAAGTTTAATTTGAGCAATCCATTGTTGCTTAATCTGTTAGAAGAATACCATTAGCATTCATATAAATCTCTTAACTGGTAGATTGCTTTCACTCTGGCTAGTACCTTAAAAAATCTTGAAAGTCAGTGAATTAAAATATATTCTATTTACTTAAAAAGTAAACTGAAACTCAACTAGAAATAAGATAATTTTCCATCCTTTCCATAAGCAATGGCAGATCTGGGATACAGAATACTGTTATTACAGTATGTAGTTCTTTACACTTGGATCACTTGTAAGTGCAGATCAGCAAAGATTTAATTACATTAGAGAGCTCTGTTATTGCGTTACTGTGTGTTTGACTCTGGGTGGCTCTTCAATTTTTTTTTTTTTAATAGCAACTCCTTGACAGAAATATTTGGCCTTGAACCTTGAAATGCTTAAATATGTGCATTGCTTTACACACCTTAATTGCCCCCTTAAACTCAAGTCAATTTAAGCATGTAAGTGTTTGGAGGATAAGAGATGGACAGGTTTTTAAAAGCATCTCAGTGGTGCGAAGAAAAAAGCAAACATTGTACTGTGATATATAAATACAAAGATGGAGAGGCAGTGTACAAATAGGAGTGTCATGTTAGATTCGTGAAGTCATCCTTCCACTCTACTTGGTTCTGGCTCTATCACATGGAGTTTTTGGCAGGGAGATGTGGATCAACTGGAAACGGTCCAGAGGAAAGCAACAGCAATGAATTAGGTTTGGAAAACAAGATTTGGAAGTAAAGACGGAAGAAACTGAGTTTGTTTATCTAGACAAGTGAGAAATTTCAGAGGATGTAGGTTGTTTGTTAGAGTTTTGCAGGCATTATGTGAGAAAATACCCTCAGAACTTTTGGGCAGGTCATTGATGTGCAGGTTCATACTTACAAGTTTTATCTTCTAAACTGTTCTCTTTATATTTTATATGTGTGATGTTCCCCACAAAAATCCCACTTAGATATTCAATAGATGAGAATAAAAGTGCCTAATAGTTTTTGATTTTGTTTCTGACTGGTTGAAATGCTATAATCTATTGATTTCTCCGTTGTGGTGGAATTAATTGAAATTCCCAAATAACATCTAGAACTGTGCTTAATTTTTTGTTACAAATAGCTATTTTTTCAGAAAGACTGGAGGGGTAGGGGGAGCAGAGGAGATACAAACCAGTTATTTTATATAACTTTTCTGGATTGTTTTTGTCATTTGTAGGAGACTAAATGCCTCTGAGGTAACTAATTTGATCCCAGTACACAACTGTGGTGAGTCACTCCCACCACGTTATCTATGGATTACTGGAGTTTAATATTCTTACTTACAGAGATTAGGAGGCGATCAAAAATGAACAGAATGAGGATGCTCATCCCTAATTATCTATATTATGACAGAGAATCATTGTTTTAAGTTGTAAGGTTATTGCTTATGAAATCGTTGTGTATAAAATATTGATATTACAGTAATACTGTATTTTGACTGTTAGCATGGTGCATGCCGTCTGTATGAAACATAAGATCTGGCAAAACAAAAATGTTTTTCTAGGAGATTTACAAAGTGACAAGTTTTTTTATTATTTAAGCAATCCTAAAGATTGAATAAATACATATTTTTCTTGTAACAGTATTCCAAGAGTGAATGCCTCAGTAGCAACATTAATCAGGAAAAAAATCTGTAATCTGTAGCATTTGTCATGTAATTAAAATGATAAAAAGCCGGTAAATAGGAGGAAAATGGCTGTCTGAAGGAGTTACAAGTAGGCAGATATCCAACACATGCTCCTACAGTGGAAATCATAAAGCAAAGCTAATGCACTTATTAATTTGTAAAATTCTAAAAGCAATAGCTCCTCAAACAGTAAATGAATATGGAAATATCCCAAGAACTCTAGCTCTTTATTTTTTTTCTTTCGAAATTCCTGCAGTGTGTTTGGACCCTACCTGACTTTTGTTCAAGCCTCTATAAAATCATGATGCTCCATGTATCTTTCTGCCTTCTGTTGTTGTGTTCCTCCTCTAGCTCAGTCTGTATTGCAGGACATCCCATTATCCTATAGCAGCTTAAATTTCACCTTTTACACTTTGTGGTAGGAAGGTGATCAGATTCAACCTAGATTAATAAATGCTCTGAACTTCAAGATAGAGTCATCCTCCCTCAAGCAACTACTGGAGACAGGCCAGACTCCAGAAGGTGACTAGGAGCAGTTCATAGGCCTTGCATGATCTAATCTGAGAACTAGGCATTGCCTACCTGGAAAATCAAAATTTTCTCTGATATCTAATGATGTTATATCATATTTTTCAACCAGACAAAGAATCAAAGGGGAAAAAAGAAAAAAGAGATTTTGAGAGACAGACAGACACAATAGGAAAATATTTCAGGAAGCCTAATATTTCTACATGAGTTGAGAAAAGAAGTTGAAACTATGTCTTTTACAAGCCAGGCATTAAACAAACTTCCCAGAAAGTTTCCCTCTAAGTGACTGAATATTTAACTAAGTATACCACATTTATAGCTCTAGCTTGGTGATGGATGGGAGGGTGGCAGAGTAGTTATTGCTGAGACTGGCAGACACAAGTACATGCAGATAAAATTTTTGTCTTAGCAGTTCCAGTGCTACCATAGCACTCTACAGAACTAGAATAGCTATATCTTCTCTCATATAGTAGCAAAAAAGCAGAGGAACTCTCATTTTTAATACCTTTTCAAGTAGATATGCTATCCGCGTTAATGATATGCTTGAGACAAAGAATTGTCCAGGTTCTAGTCCCCAGTCAAAGTCAGCCAGAAGGACAGCCTAAACCTGGTACTGCACACTCATAAGAAACCCCCCAATTTTGGGATTTTTAGGTGTTTTGGGTTGAGGGTCAGCTGCACTGCCACATTCAATTCCTGATAAAGGTACTTAGGAATTTAGCTCTTGGCAGAAATGTTAATAACATCAAATCCCTGATTTTGAGTTAATGCATTCTTGAGAAGTCCTGATGATCTCTAGGTACGATCCTGCTCATACTCAGTGAACCTTGTGGTTCACATGGAGGTCCAGTATAGTTTGTTATTGATACTGCCCCAAAATGGTCAAAAACAGAACTCCTGTTTCAAATGCTACATAGTCAGTTTTCAAGACCATAATTAGGAGTGATGTCATACTGTGCTGTGGGCGTATTCGACACAGACACATTTCAAACATTTTCTTCTCAAAGTTCTGAAATTCCTCGAAAAAGTTTTTAATATCTTATTATTAATTTCCTTTCTTCTGCTTAAATCCAAACGGTTTATTTGAGCTTGACTTTTGAAAATCTAACTGTAGGGGACCCTATATATCAAGGAAACATTCAATGTTTCCTTAAGATTATATTGCAAATTACAAGGCAAATTACAATATAAGTGCAAACAACGTATGTTATAAGCAAACAGAAAACTGTCAGAATTATAGTAATTCATGAAAATAACAGCCTATTGATCTGTTGAGTCTAATCGAAGAGACTAACAATTGACTAAACATTCGGTATCGCATTTAATCTTTTTATGAACAGAGCTTTCATTACGACTTATTTGCATGTACTCAGTTTCAATACATACTCTATAGTTATATAAGAATGAACATTTCTAGGGAGAAAATGGAAAAAAATACATGTTTCATGCTCACTTAAATGGAATAAAGTAGAAATAAGAAGCAGGAAGCAAAGACCTTTGTAGATATGCTGTCATTATTGCAAAAGGACTTCCCTCTTCAGACTGTACCAGAGATTTTTTCTTAGGGTTTTTTTTTATTGCTTGATTTGGGATTTTTTTGGGGGTGTGGTTGGAATTTTTTAAGAGAGAGAAAAAGAAAAATGGTGGACACCAAAGAATTATAGAATCATAACCAAGACATAAACCACAAGAAACATTCCTGATTCTCAAGCAGTGTGTTAAAGGAAGCATTAGTTTAAATGGAAGATCCAGCTTTGCTGATCTGTACATGACCAAAAAGACAAAATCACTGCCTAGTTATGAATTTAAAAGGTTAAGGCAATATAAAGGCACAGGTTGTGTACAGTCGGAGTTAAACGTAGTACTTGTTTTTTAATAAGTAGATATCTGGTTGATCACACACCTATCAATGTGCTTCTAAGATAAAAGATTTTGGAAGAATCTCAAACTGTTTTCAATTAATTAAGTCCCTCCATCTAGCTCTGGCCTAGAGATGTATATTAGATGTGGATATTACATGAGGAAATAAAACAGGCTTTTTTTTTTTTTAACTGGCAAATAAAGCTTCAGGGAAGTCTAGTTTTACTATCACATTTTACAAAGCATTGTTCCTTAAACTAGCCCCAGATGCACAGTTCAGGTCCATGTACCTCATCTCTCTTTCCCACTTTATATGAGGTGATAATATCTTTTATTCACAGAGCTGCGAAAGATGTCCTTGAATGTACCAACCATAGACATTTATCTCATTAAGCCTTGATTATAAAATTCTCCCCCAAGATCTGATGGACAGGGACCAATCCAGATCTATAAAAGTTTCATTAGCTCTGGAGAAAGTGTCTCCCTCTTAACAGCCAAAATAGCTTGTTTAGAACCTCTTTGCTGGGACACTATTTATTAACCATAATGTAAAGGGCAGATTTGATCTATAGACTGCTATTAAAGATAAATTAAAACCAGGAACATATCTGAACTGAATACAGTTATTTTTGGACTCTGGTAAAGATTAGACACCTCAGCCATGGGTGGTGAGTCTGGGAGAAGCCCATTTAATGAGTCACTGTGAACACCATTAAAAGACAATCCCTGTCTCTAAAAGCTTGTTGAAAAACAACCCCATCAACAGCACATTGTACTTTGTTGGACCTCTGCCCTCCATTTTCCATAAGGTCTTTCTGGGTGGGTATCTAACCACGTATCTGGGGAAGGAACTACACTTGCACTTAGAGCAAGAGAGATTGTGACGATGAGACAGGCAGATGGGGGAGCACTGCACCAGGGAGATTAATGACAAGTGTAACGTGAAGTAATTAATCACTTGAACATACATTTCTGGGAAAAAATTTGTTAATGGCAAATTTTCAGCAGTACAGTCCAGCTTTTTCAACCTGTTTATATACTTATCATTTAAAATTAGCAATCTGCTTGCATTCATAAAGGTCACAAAAATATTTATAGTTCAGGCCTCTTCACTTAAACTGCAAGGCAACTTGGCACTGCTGTCAGGAATTCTTTCATACCAATAAAGGACTCTTAGGTGCTACTACTAGAGAAGTATGATTGTGCTAATGAAGTATCTGCAGGAGGGGAAAAAGTGCCATTTCATATAGATTATACTATAATCTTTCTGCTTAAGCCAGTGAAATAATTTCCTCATTTATTACAATAGCTGTAATTATAATAGCTGTATCATCATTAATAGCTGCATAATGGCTCTGCAGTTGTTAATACTGATACAAAATCAATTTAAATTGTCAGAACTTTTGTTATTATCCAGTAGTTATTAAGATGCCTTTTACCTACAACTTTTATTTGCCCCCAAGGAATGCTGAAGAGTTGGGCTTGAGGACATAGAATGAAAGATGATAAAATCATTGAAGTAAATTCTAATTTTTCAGAAAATTTAAGAATAACTTCAGCAAGTAATTTTCATTACAAACTTTTTATTACAAGCTCACATCAGTTCTGAAAACCTGCCAATCTAGTCATCCCCAAAGAAAGAATGAATTGCTGTACTGATGGCCATACCTATGCTCTGCTGTGTTTCACTATTCTCCCTTCTCTCTTAGCAGCTTTCTCTTTTCCTGGAGCTCTTAGGGTGTTATTTTACGTTAAATGGAATGTAATGAGTAATATATGACCTGATTTTCTCTATGAATCAGTTAACCATGTAAGAACTGGTGTTTTACGCTTCTTGCTGAGGAGGAATTGTGCTGAATAATCCACCTACCCTCTCAAGAGTATTGGGTTCACCATCTTCTACGAAACCACTGGATCCTCAAGTTTTTCACCTGTCACACAAATTCACCAGTCTGTGCACAAAATGCTGTTTCTCAGTGTAACTGAAAGAGAATCTGTCCAGTGACTGTAAAAAGAGTTTCTATTTTGGTCAAATGACGGTTACATTCAGTTGCATACGAAAAAATATGGTTCCAGCCATGAAAAAACAGCACCATTACATATTAGGAACTCTTCTTTGAATGAAGAGCATTTAGCTGGGTCACTTGAGGAACATACCTTATATTCACATTTAGGGGAAGTCTTAAAGAACTTTGGAAAAAGGAGGGCAGGAATAAACAGCCATAAAAATTCATCTAGACAAGAATTTACTCTCTGTCCATATCTGAAGAGATCCAAGGAAAGAGAATTATTATAAGTGAGCTGTGAGTCAAATGACATTTTTATTCTATTGGGCTGTATCCAGTATCCCCCAATGAGGGACATTCTCCCAGGAAAAAGACCAGACACCTCCCTACAGACAGTCCTTTTAATATCAAAACTGTATCAAAGGACATAAATATTTCCTATCATTGTCTCATACTTAGATTTTACTTTCAGACCACGACTCTGATTAAAATTGACAAATAGGGTTTTTGTATGAATCAGAAGTCAAGATTGCTGCATTTATATTCATTCCAATTCTAAGACTGCGCAGTGAGTATGCCTTGGAAAAAAATGCTATCTTAACCGCATATCAAGGACAATACAATCTTATGCTCATATGTATTAAAACAGGAGCAGACAAGTGCTATGAATTATGGTACCTAAATTGAAGGGAAAGATTGTCACCAAGCAGTGCTGCCTCACACTAGAAGAAAGAAGCAAGAAAGAGTAGTGCAGATCAGAGAGTTTTGCACAGGGTAGAGAAATTTGTTGGGGGCTGCTATGCTGGCAATTTAATCTGTATTTCATTTAATTCGCTCTGGTTGCCTTGTCTTTTGGCTTTTGACATCCAAGATTCACAGGCCCATAATGACATGCATTAGTTAATTAGTTAATGTTTCTAAAGCACTTTGAAAATGTAAAGCATTGTGTTGAGAGCTACATATGAGAAATTGATATGAGGATACATTTAACTGTGGGAGTGGGAAATACACTTTTCAGATATGGTATTAGGGGAGATAAATATTTTTGCATAATTAAACTAGACTATTCTGCTCCTTGTAAATATACATGAGATATATTTGTGTCATACCATGTAGCTACAGCAGCACTGAGATTACATACACAGAAAACCACTATGCACACATTTATTGGAAAGAACACCACAGATCTGTGGTAAAAGGTACAGAGCTTTCTGCAGTACGAGAGCAGAAAAATTTCAGACTATAGTCCATAGAGTAGGCATAGGCTACATGGACATTATATTATCTGGGTTTTTTCCTATTTAGTGCTATGAGATAGCACTTATTCATTTTGTGGTGTAGAGATGGCTAAAAAGGAGGAAGAAGAAAAGAGAAATTTTGTATAGGAGAAATTTTATGTTACCTGACTGCAGTAGTTTTTAAGTAAAAGAGACATTTTAGGGACATCTAAAATTAACACCTAAGCCAAGGTGCTCCAAGGTGCATCATTTAAGATGTAGGCACCTTTGTTCTGGCAGCTTGCACAGGAACCTGCTCTGTGCAGCAGTGGGGACTTGCACATATTGCATGGTGCACCGACGAGCCTGACTTGGATGTGGAAATTGTAAATGAGGGTGTGACCAGCAAGTACATGAAAAAACATGAATATGCTCCCAGCTGGCAGCAGTCATGCTGATAAAGGGCAGTTCATAGTCAGTCCGGAGTCGAGTACTAGAAAGTTTTGGCATTTCCATGCAGGATAGCAGCATGTCAGGTGCTTCACGAAAAGATTTAAGGGATCCACTAAACATTTATGTGTGTTTCTAGTACAGAAGCTATGCCATTATCATGCATTTTTCCCAACCGACAATCTCTGTGTTCTAGATACATCAGGCAATGATGAGACCAGATAAGAATTCTTTAACAGTAAATGACTAAATGCAACTGTTATGTTTTCATGTTATAAAAAATGCAACTGATAGGAAATTGGCAAAAAATTTGTAGCAGTTGCAGTACAAGTGCACACCCTGTGTCAGACCGCATAGGTTACTCAATCTCATGTTCTAGCTGAAGGTCCGTGAAGAAAAGCAGATGTATGCCTGCATCCACAGGAAGTAGGTTCAATACAGATTCATAAGGGAAACTCTGAGAAAAGTTTCAGAAAAATCAGAAACTGATTTATCAGTTTTTATCAGAAGATCAGAAACTGATTTATCAAAAAACTTATAGTTTCCTTTAGTTCAAACTGCAAGGCGTAAGAGATATCCATTTATGAGAAATTAAAAGAGAAAGAAGAAGCAAAGTCAAAGCAAATAATATCTGGGAAATGTCAAAGACATTAAAATAGTATTTTTCATTACAGTGAATTATTTGGCTTTATTTTTGTAAAGCACTATCTAGCAATTTGGAAAAAAAAATACTGAGTAGGTGCAGATCAATGTCTCAATTTAAATAAATTTAGCTGGCATGTGTCTGTCCATCCCCATATGCTTCAATTTCATTAGACAAGAATTTTCTGCTGGAAAATATTTTGAATTTTTTTCTAACAGATCATCTCATCAAACTATTTTATGTTGGTAGAAGCTGAAAGTATACCACAGAAAATTTTATTTTCAGTTGTTAAACATAAAAATGCTGGGTTTATTAAATATTCTTCATCATCAAAGTGGATGTACAATCTGTCCTTACTCATACTACACCCTACTGTCTACCATTAGTTTTGCCATCACATTTTCTGCCCCTTGATCGGTTAAGAATTGATTTTTATGGCAAAAAAGTGTATTCGGTCCTCACTTTCTTTAAAAACTGGTCTGTTTTTACAAACAACCTGATCTTTGTTAAGAAATGCACCAAGTTCTGTCTATTTTTCCAGCTGACTTTTTGCTAATTAGAGAGAAAAATCAGACTCTACCACTGCCACTGGTGAGTCGGTTTCCATGCCCTTCAGTGGAGTTAGGATTTTTTCCTATGAAGTTTTATTTCTTGTTCCAGAAGCATCTAAGCCTTCCTGTGGGCATTGATAGCACTTTATCTTTACATCTGATGGAGAGCAGGATGTGTTCATATGGTGGGAACAATGAAGGATATATTCTAGGAGCTGTAGAAGCCCCTTTATACACAGTCTACTCCAGAATTGCCACACTTCTGGAAAACAGTTGTAGTCATTTTGCCATGAATGACATCTTTTCAGATGCAAGAAAACAACTTTGCAATTTTAGGAGCCTCTCTTGATAGTTTGTTCTTTCCAGGTCTCTTCACATCAGTGATGAATGTGGCACTTTTTATTTCCTCCTGTGCTGTTTAAGAACAGGCTGTTGCCTGCTACCCTTTCCTACAAGCGCTATTTGCTCAATGCCTCACCCACTCAACAAGCATTTCAATCTTCCCTCAAGCTAAGAAGAAATAGGTAAACAAAACTGCTAATACTGGAGAATACAGTGATGGAAAATAAATTCTTGACTGAGGAGAACAAGTACAAACCTTCTAAAACAGTTGATATATTTTATCATAATTTTTTCTAGTGCAGGAATTTGTCTCACTTTTGCAAAGGAACATTCATAGGTTGGCAGTGTTTAAATAACAGACACTTCTGAAACTAAATGGTATAAGTTTGTTTTCCCAGCATTTTTATAGCAAGCATAAAATACAGGGGCAACAAAAGCTACGCTGTGCCCTTTTCCTTTGAAAAATTTTGAAACAGATGACTGTGATCACCTAAACCACAGCAACACACGTAACATCCAGAGAGGGAAAGGTAGGCAAGACCTGCAGTTTACATCACTAGAACTGCTTTATTCCAAGCCCAGAAAAGCTGCTTTGGAATCACCCTTTTGAAGTGAAACCACATTTACCTTTCTTTACTTGCTGTGAGCTACTACATGCAGTCAATCTGTATATCTGTGAAAAGAAAGACATTAGACTTCCAGCTGTGATATATCATATTTTATCCTGTGCTTTTCTTGCACCATTCACTTCATTACATCTGTTACAGTTCACCCACAACTGGAGATTGTAATATATCTGTTAGCTACCCTTGGGCAGATATCCGCTTTAAATGCACCTCCAGATTTTATATTCTGTAAACATATCTGAAACAAATGAAAGATCTTTTTCTGGAGGCAACCATTTTCTCTGCCTAAAAAAGGCTACCCAACCTCAGTTTTATTCTTAACTTTCCTAGAAGCTATTAGAGTGCAAAGCACTGTCCTAAACATTTTTTATGTACCTTTTTGATGTGAGGCTGACCCAGGGTATTAGCAGGTCACTAAAGAGTAGCAAACACTTCAGCATGTACATATGCAATAATGGGGAAGAAGGTTAGGATAAAAAAATAATAATAGATGGGTATCACAAACCAGTGATGTTAAAGCCTGATATGTGCAAAATGATACTACCATTATGAATTATGAGAATCTGTGACACTACATAGGTTTAAGTGAGAGACACTGTAACAGTTGCTCTTTAGTTCAACATTACAGAAAATGGTGACAAAAAGGATCTTAAAAAAAACCCCAGTGGCCAACTAGTTCCAAGATAGATAACATTTTTGGATCTATATTATCAGACAAGCAGCAATACACAAGCAGTGTACTAGTATTAAAGTAAAATCTACTCATCTCTCTTCCAGCCAGTTCTTCACTCACTCAAGAATTCCCTTGATAATACCCATTTTTCTCAATGTAACCCCTGATTCCCCATAGCTCTCTGAAGTCCAGACAAATTAGACTGACTTTTATTTCTTTTAACAACAACAAAAAAATTCTTGCCTGAGATCGATTTAACATGACCTATGAGCCCTTTGTTTTATGCTGTTTACTTCCATCTCTTTCATATCATCAACATTTTCTAACCTTTTTTCTGATGAAGTCACAGTTATAAATCCATATTAGTCTGCTCCCTATTTTTTTTTCTTGTCTTAAATGTAGCTATCATTTATATTACTCCACAATTTTATGGTAGAGATACTCATATTTCTTAACACTTTCTGTCTGTTATTTTATACTCCAACATTTTGGGAAGGACACAATCTTTTTGTCTCCCATCTCCTTCACATATACAGGCAATAAGCTTAGTGAGATTTGCTTTAGTAAGCCTGCCTTTGCTTTTGTACTTAGCATTGGTCCCATTAATAAGTGGAACAGATGTAATTTGGATCTGTTTTGGGTAAAAGATAATTTTAAGCACATCTGCCTTCCTCGTGTACTATTAAGAAATTAAGAATCTTCTTTCTAAAGCAAAGACATGGGCTGACTTTTTATTCCTTTATCCCACCAGTTTCTATTCAACAAAACACAGGATTCTTTCTTCTTTTCACCTTTCCCCATTTTTATAGTTTTCTGCTTAAGATAAATGCTTTTTAAAAATTCATTATTCAGAATAGAATTCGAGTGCAATGGTCTTGGACTGGAGCATGAATTCCAGGGAGTTTTTGCACCTCTGACAGAAAACTTTCATTTCTTTAAGACTTGCCTTCCCAAACTCTTGATTCCAGTTGATTTCCCCTAATTTCTTAAAGTCTTCTCTTTTTAATTGAAAACATGTGCATAATAAGACTAAACTAAAATTTCAAGGTCTATTCCATATTTCTGAATAGTTACTTTGAAAGTTTATGGCTTTAATGTTTAATTTATATCATTAAAAAATACATTTGCTGTAACCTTCCATTTACAAGAAATTGGAAGTATTGATAGTGTGGGGTTTTTTTCTACTGTATCTTTCCACAAGAACTTCTTGAGAGGAGTATCTTGCTGTCACAGCTGACTCATAATGAGCACAGGTGTGTTTTGTCTTTGACTCAGAGTCAGTCACAGATGCCATAGAAATCAAAATCTTTCAGTTGCAACTTGATCTAATAAAATACAATTACAGTGCCATCAGCAGGGAGAAATCTCCCACACAGCCTGGTGAGCACCCTGGGGGGAGTGTTTTTAGTATGGTGCACAGCAAATTAACCACTAAGCACCCATTAATGCTAATGAGAGCTCCATGGTTAATTTCCTGAGCACTGTGCTGAAAAGATACCTGTAGGTATTGGTTTTAAGCCTGTCTACTGTGCATTTAGTCTAATAAAATGTACTGTAAAAAGTGAGTCAACCATCTAATTCAACTATTAAAGCTGTCCTTACAGTGTAACTCACAGAAAGCAAGTTAGTCAATCTGCTAAAGAAAATAAGGTCAATGCAGATTAATAGGAGACACTTTTCAAATATAGAACAAATATATTTGCATACAAGATGCAAACCAAGTATGCAAAAGGAAGTGCAAAACATACTTTAACACTGTGATCAAAGACCTCCTGTCCTGCCCTGACAGCTGTAGTCATCAAACACAAGGGGGCAAACTTCTGACGCACGAAGCAAAGGCGCTACCTGAGTCTGCCATTTGTATTTTTACTGTTAATTCTATTTCAGTGATGAAAGTCATTTAGATGAAGGTTTCATTTTCTTTGGAACTGTATTTTGAATGTTTATACTTCAAGATACAATGACAAATTTTAAACGGAAGTTGCAGCTGTTACATCCTTAACGATGGATTTCCAACTCATGCTACAGCAGCCATCTCTGATTACACCAGCATTAGCTAAGTTGTCCCTAAGATGAGACAATCCTATTAAGCTACAGGATCAGATCTCTAGGAAATGTTTTGTAATTTCATTAAAAGGGGATATAATTTTTCTCCCTCTGCATTGGTCAGGACACCAGTCCCACAAACCCTTACCATTTAAATAGCTTTAAATTAATAAAAAATGAAACACATTTTAAAATATCTTGCTTATGTATGGAAAAATGCTGGTTGTGTTTATCTTTGTACAGTGGTCATGTGACTGTAGTACCTTTGCCAGCTTACCCTCATCTCTCCATAACTGAGCTGCAGTTCCTTAATCCTTAGTGCAGAATGTACAAGGATAGAAACCCTGAAATATGATGTTCCTTTCCATGGACAGTTCTACCACTGCTGAAAATTTGTGGTGATTTGGAACTGTCACTCCCATCCTTTAGCTCCTAGAAAATTTTGCGTCAGAGAAAGGGAGAGGGAAGGCTTTTTAACATTTTAACATCTTTCATTCTTCTATTTTATTCTGCATTTCTGCAGTAACATAGATTACAAACAGACAGGTTTTGTTTTCTTTCAGCTTATCCTTTTTAGATATCATGTTTTTAATATATAAGGTTCTCTCAGTGCAGGGAAGAAGAGCTAGTATGGAATCTTCAGCAACAGCCCAATGAAAAAGCAAATCCATAAATTTTATTATTTATTTCTTATAGCATAGCACTACTCAGTAATCAGAAACACTGTGCAGGCAGAGTATAAATAAAGAGTCTCCCCCAAAAACTGACAACATAACCTCAATAACCAAGTGGAAGGTTTTTGTCAGAAGCTTTGACACAGCTTCACTAGTGGGCTTCAGCTATTATATGAGAACAGCATTCTGTTCTCACTGAAACTGTGAGAGTTCTGCAGCCTGCTCAAAGTCAGGAGCAAAAATACCAAAGAGCCAGATTCATTCAGATATAAACTTGGACAACTAAGTCACCACCTCAAAGCAGTTTCATCTAATTATGTTTAAATACGCTTAACACCATACAACTTCTCTATTGGGTACTAAGCAGAGATACTATTTCAATGTCATGTTGGTGCACAGGTTTTGGCAGGGAGAGAGTTCATTTACTTCACAGGAGCTGGTAGGGGGCTATGTTTTGAATTTGTACTGAGAACAGTGTTGATGACAAAGGGGTGGTTTCATTATTGCTGGGCAGGGCTTCTGCGGTACCAAGGCCTTTGCTGCTTCTCACTTCACCCCACCAGCAAGTGGGCTGGGGGTGCACAAGGACTTGGGAGGGGACATAGCTGTGACATGTGACCCCAACTAACTGAATATATATCCCACACTATTTTGCCACCATGCTCAGCATATAGAACTGGGAGAAAAAGAAAGAGTAAGAGAATGGACATTAGAGCATTGACATTGTCTTTCCAAGCCACTGATGGAGCCTGACTTTCCTGTCTGAACACTTTTCTGTTGATGAGAAGTGTCAAATTAATTCTTTATTTTGCTTTTCTTGAAGGTATGTCTTTTAATTTACTTACTCCACCATCTTTAACTCAACCAGTGGGTTTTCTCACTTTTACTGTTCTTACTCTCTCCCCAGTCCCATTCAACGGGGGTAAATGAATGGCTGTGTGGGGCTTAGCTGCAGGCTGAGATCAAACTATGTTAGTGAGATATGCAATTAATATCATCCCTAGTCCCAAAGAGGCATTTACATTACCCTTTAACATGTATTTGGAGGTGCCCTATTTTTGAAAATTCAGTGTAAAAGTCCTGCAGTGAGAGTATAAGCTCTTGATTTTCAGTGTCATCTCCAAAAGGCTTTTTAAAAGGCTTGTTGGCTAGCAGCTGTTCATGGAATGAACCATCATGGTTTTATGCACAAAAAGAATCCTTAGACTTCACATTAATGTCACTCCTTTTAAACTCAGTCATGCTATTCAGTTTCTCTAATGTGCAAACTTAGGGAAGCATACAAACCTACAGGTCTTTGTGTCATGGTAGAAGAAACATATATACAGATATTGAGCATGCAATTCTCCTTACCAGTTCCACCCTCTGCCCCCTGTCACATCTCTACTCAAGCTATTTCAATTGCAAATGAATATTTGCTAAATAATTGGCTACTGAAATGCTGTCTTGAGACACCTTTACCTATGCTACCATCTAATTGATTACAAAATTTTCAGTTTGATTGTCTTCACTTTTTTAGATGTTCCCTCTGCCATATTTTTTTTCTCATACTTGCTTTTTAGTAAGTCAAGCACAAATCAATTTTCCTCTCCTTAAGAATGCACAGACCAGTTCCAGAATCTTACTTTAACTTGTCTTAAAATTATTTAAACTAGGGATTCAAGGCAATCATCAAGGCTTTACAAACTTTACCTTTAAAACACTCAAAGGAGTGTTCATCAGGTTTTTGCTTTCAGATCAAAGTGATAGAGCACACAAAGCATTTCAGCTACAATAATGCAAAGGTGCCCTCTGGGAAAAAGAGCCTAGATTCTCCATGTTAATGCTCATCCATTCTCTAGATTATATTGCAAAGCAAAAATTCAGAATGTTAGTCACACTTCAGGTTTCTCACACCAGGTTAGATTTTTCCATGTCTGCATGAAGCGAATGTCAGTTATATACCTAATCCACATGTAAAGCTGATTCTCTAGATTTGCAACAACAGTGTATGTGATCAAATAGATTTCTGTGAGAATAAACACCGAGAAAATTCAATGTTTCTTGTCTGTAGCCCTATCTGTTTCTCAAGACTCTCCAGACCTGTAAGATCAAAGTTTAACTATTGTAATAAAATACAGTAAACAGACGCAGAAACATGAGGTTGTGAAAAATACATATTTGGGTGAAAGGAGTAAAATATAGATTATTCTTCCTAAAACACTCTATTTCCAGAATTCTCAATAAAGAAAACTAAATAGTTTATTTTTTCAGAGGAATAAAAGACAAAATAAAGATGCAGCAATTCTTCCGCAGGAGACATAAACTCAGTGAAGGCTTGAGTATTTCTTCATGCTATGCCATTTGATAGCAAAATGAAAAAAAAAATGCTGGCACTTCAAACTGGCAGTGTAGCTATCCATTTAAAACCCTGTATCAGATTACCAATACCATGTGATGTCTTATATAAAGCTGGATAACATTCATGATCAGTTTGTATCCAGTACAAAGCTCCTCATAAATAAATAGGGCTAGAGGCATGTTTTGATGGCAGAGGGCATCATACTGCTCTGTTCTTATTGAAAGATGGCCCTGGTTTAGTAAAGATATGTTTTGTTGGCAAAAAGTCTGTTATCATCTGGTTAAGTGGAAGGATGTTCAGACATGAAGCTGAAGCAAACATTTAAGCTTAATCTTGAAGGCAAGTGATTTACTTTGTAGCATTTCAAGGCTATTTATTTTACAGTGCAGCAGCTTGTTTGCCTGGAATCAGTGTGACTCACAAAATCTTGTTAAAATGCAATATTAAGAGGAGGAAAGAGAAAAATAAGAAAAAAAGAAAAGGAAGAAGAAACAGAGCAAGAGTTAGGAGTAAGAAATAGAAGTAGAAAAATAAATAAGGATTTAAACAAAAAGAATGTTAGAGAACAAGAGTATATCAAGTAAACATACATTTAATTTTATATTCCATTTGAACTCTTTATCAGAGTCGTTGCTTACTCTGGGCAGCAGTTTCTCTTGCAAATAGCTTCATAGGCATCAGTGGGAAAGTTTCTGAGAATCACTGCATTTTTATGTCACTTAGAAGTGGACTACATAGTCTTTCAGATGATAAGTACAGAAAAGACTACAGAGTAGTCAGAAGGAATATATATATTCTATAAACTCAAATATCAGAGTACCAAAAATATAGTCTAGTATTAACCACTGGGAATTTAGAATTAATGGGTCTTTTAATACATTTGGATTTATTCCACACACAAACACACAAATATTATTTTGCTTGCTATTTCACCCATTATTTTTCTATAGCAAAGTTGATTAATTAACGGAAATTCTAAGTCTCCACTCATCCCTTCCCTCCTGTTCCCCCCGTGTACACCTCTTTTTTTTACACTAACACAGAGAAAACATAATGTAGCTACTATTTTAAATGGAAGCAACTACCAATTTATGAAGATACAAGTTAACATAAATACAAACAGTCAATGCTGCAGCTTTTATCAAAGCTTTGAGCTATTAGTTCCCACACTGACCTGACCAGCTACCTTTTTTCATGTTACACAAACATGCCTAAGTATTTATCTACCAGTTTAGCCTATCAATACCATTTTGTGAAGACATCTTCTCTGAATTATCTAGATCCTCATAAAATTTGTCAGTAATGTTACAAAGAACCTAACTTTGATTTCCCCTTCAGTTGAAGAGACATTAGGTAGTCATTTATTCTCAAATTCAGATTTCTGGTAATACATACATACAGCAATAACCACCTTAAAATTTATCTCATTTGAAAGATATGTGGCATTTCAGATTTCTATGTTGATATTAGATGTTACAAGACATTTTCAATACGAACTGAGAATCTCACTAGCATCTCACATTTTCATTGGCTTAGCTTTTTCCAGGTGAGAGTTTTGCTGTGTATATGGCTTGCTGTTGCAACACAGAGAATCAGGGGCAGAGTACACGAGAGCTGAGGATAGTTTTTTGCATTTTCAGCAACCAAAGAAGGTGACAGTATCCTTAAAAGGGGCTCCTTTGAGGTACAAGTTAAAGATGCATCTGCCACTGCAAGTCAATGGCCAACAGCCATCATCCCTTCATCATTTGCATGTAGATGTGACAACCTCCATCTGTCTCTGTTGCTTGAGCCCAAGCAATCACAGGATTTAGGGAAAACATGTAGGTAGATGGAAGAAAGACTTAAGGCCTGTAAAAAGGATTAATTACTCTCTCATCCTCACTGACTGCAGTATTAGCTGGTGGAAAGGAAATGCAACTAACAGACAGAGGAAAAAGACTGAGAGCAGAGAGGGGGACAAGTGAAATAATCTCACACAGAATCCATTGCTGGCCATATCAGTCTCAGTTATATGCAGAAGTTGTGCTGTGGGGTTCACCTGTGGGGCTGTCAAACATGTGACAAACCACTTTTCCTAGCACTGAAGACTACCACAAGAATAGATTTTAAAGTAAGTTGATGGACTGCTTACTGGCTTTGGCTAAAGAAATTAATCACACTCTGTCTATGACTCCCTATACAGAGAAACAACCAATTCCCACAAGTTCTCAGTCTCCCACTCCACTTTATTCAACACTTGAACTCCCCACCACTAGGGAAGAAACACAGGAGGGTTGTATGTGCACAGAGTCCTTTTAATCTTTTAGGCAGGATCTGATGATATCTAAAAAATGAGAAACAGAACCAATGAAAATTTGAGGTCTTTATGCAAAAAAAACCCTTTAATTAAAACAGGAGAATATTATATAGATCTCTCACAAAAGCTTTCTACAAATGTGTTTATTTTGCTCTCAACATTTGTTATTCCAGTGTTTGCAGGTTTTGACATTTGCTTTTTTTATTTTTTCAAACAATTTTCTTATGATGTGAATACTTTTTATACATTGTCATTTGTATATATCAGTCTACACAAAAAAGAAGAAAAAATGTATTATTTCTAAAATAGGAACAAGCACAAATCACATTATATTACTCTCTTTACTCATAAATTAAATGCAATTTTTTCTTTCTGTTTCAACTGGGAGCAGTTATTCAGAATTCAAGTACACTTCCTGAGAGCACAAAGTGAGATTAAGTTTTAAAAGATAGCAACTGCAGCCATATTATACATTTTTAAAACAAATCCTTTAAGCTTTATTCTGACTACCACATTTGACAAATTTATCACCACATCCTTTTATTTAGTGTTCAACACTGGAGAAATTCTTTGATTTTGTAAGGAGCAGATATGAAGACTGATTGAATTGCATCACAAATGAGATCAGGTTGCTCCTAACCTCTAGGTCTAAAGCATCAGAAATGTATTAACATTAAAATATAACTTTCACAGACAGAACACAACGGAATTAAATAGTATGCAGACATACTAGAAAAGAAAATTGGTGGAGGAACAAAAAGCTGCAGATCTTCCATCAGTGAATGCTCAGAACTCCTCCAGGAGGTGCCAGGTGTGGCTCACCACAGTAACCTGGTCATGGGACCTTCTGAAGTCACAGGTGACCTAGCATCAGTAAATGATGTTTCAAGCAGACAAAAGAAGCATCTGGTTTCCTTAATGGATCTTACAATAAACCACATCAGTGGTTTAAGTTAAGAGGTGAGGAGATTGGTCTTTCTGAAAAACAGACTTGAACATGCCTAGAGACATCAGGACAAATTGGCCAAATCTTTTGGTCAGCCCCTGGAAAGCCGTGGATGGGGAAAGCCAGCCTATCTGCTTGCAGATGACCACAGTCTCATGTCCCCAAAGACATGCCGGTAGCTATTGGCTAGTTTGAAAGTTCTGCAAAACTCTTTAGACTTACAGTTCCTCTAAGGGAAGTGTGAATTCAGTCAATGCCAGATAAGGCTGGCTCTGTAGTGTTCAGGGTAATGAAAAACTCCCTTGGTTTTGTGCATTTCAGATGCAACCTTGCAGATGCCAGGCTAGAAGATGACAGTCTGGTATACTGGCTTGGCTGCTGATCAGGTGCTGTCTAGGGAAGGCATGTGATGATGATGATGATGATCCACAAGGGAGGGCCGTCACGTAACACTTGTCTCTAGCATGCCTCAGAGCTGAGAGATTTAGGCTGCATATCGTTGATAGGCATAACCTTGCTATTATGTGCTTCCATCAGCTCAGTCCCCGGGCTCTTCCGTGATTAACTGAATAATTCCATTTGCAGGACATGATACCTAGCTGCACAGTTCTGGGGCACAGTATATTACTGGCACTGAAGTTAGGATAATCACAGCTGAATGGCCATGTCGCTTGTCTACAAGATGACACAACCCCTCAGGTCATTATTTGCAGAGGGCTCAAATCAGAAACTCAAACACTGCAATAACCTTAAAGCTAATCTTATCACGTAACCAACGGACTTTAGTGGGAGAAGATTACTGCTCTGTTCTGGAAAACTCGGATAATATCTCTATTGTTGTCCTGAATTTTGGCTATGAATTCCATAAAGCAAAAGAAAGAAAAGCAAATAAAAAATAAGCACTCAGTATTATCCTGTCTCCTCTGTGATATACCACTGTACCAGCCTCTGCTCTCACCTTAAAATTTATATATTGTCTTTTACAAATAAGGAGATACTGGAGCTTTTGCAGTACTTTTGAAAAGATACTTCATCCTCACGCTGACTGGCAGCAGAGAAAAGCAACTTAGAAAACTGCTTTTTCATGGTGTCGGTGAGTAATAATCTACGAGAAACAAATTGTGATACTTCTACATCAAACACAGGGGGAAAAAAATCAGAACCATCACACAGTTAATTCAAATTGAAGGGTATTAAACAGGATTTGCTACAACTACCTTGCACATTTTTACACTACATTCTTAAAAATATTCCTTCAAGAAGTGCAACTAATAGCCTAAATTGATGAAACTCTTCCAGATATCACAACAAGAAACAAATATAAATTGCTTAGGGTGTGAAAGATAATTGTGAAACATACTGCCATGAGATTTTCAAATTTCAGTAATGTGTTTTAATATTAAATTTGGGGTTGAAAATATACATTTTCCTTCGCAAAGTTTGCCTATGTGGAGTTTCACCATTGCAGTTTGGGTACCTGATCTCCAGAAGTTCTAAGTATTCAATAGCATTAAAAGTGAATGAAAAAGGCAGATATACAAAGTACACGTGAGTATTTCTACATGGAATTCTGCATACTTTCTTCTTAAGGCTAAGATTACAAGTAATATATTATGGATATATATTTGATAGTTGGAGTTTTTACAACAAAGTAGAAATGCCAAATTTAAAATGACTAAGTGAAAAAAAAATTCCTACTTCCTAGACATTAATATGCCATCATAATATCTTCATTTTACTATGTATAGTAAATTTATTTCAATAATATAAAGAAGCCTTTTCTAGACATGAAACTGTTGCTGATAATTACTTTTTTATTTATGAAATGATAAATTCTCCCTCATAGGTCTTTATTCTCATTCTGCAGAAATCTGATTGGCAGGTACACCCACACCAGAAACTATCCCTGTTATCCCAGGTGTATGATGCAGAATATGTTTCCTTTTCTCATGACCATGATAACATGACCAGTTGCATAGTCTTGCTATGCAATAGGGGAAGATATATAGGTGATCTCTTTCTCCATAGAGGGTTTACAGAGGCTTGATTACTTTCTGTAAAAATATTTTACAAAGCCTTTTTAACTGTTAGGATATATATGTTGAAAAATTATATTTTTAGAACAGAGTGAGTTTGGTTCTTAATTGTCTGCTTGAAATTTGCCACTAGTTTAATGTGACTACAATTAAACTGTGAGGTTCATTTCATGTTTTTTTGTAATGGGCCCAAAAATTTTAGAGAGGCAACCTCATGGTTTCATGAGATAAATGATCGATAATTAATTGCTCTTTGTTTTCATGATCTGTGGATTGTTAGGTTCACAAATAACTTGAAAAATTGCAAGTGCCCAAGTGTTGCATTTGTTTTGCTGTTCAGATCCAGAAGGCAGCACTTCTTGTTCAACAGTAGCCCATCCTTTTTCCCACATCGCATGGCGCCGATGAAGTCAGCAGGGATGGGATGTGCCACCCAGCTCCGGGCTGCAGGCCATGAGCCAGCCAGCAAGCTTCTGCAGCCAAGGCTGTGTTTATTGCACCCTCTGCTACAAGGGCCATTGCCTTACTGGGAACAGCTTCTGCTTCCAGTAGAACAGCAGCTCAGGTACTGAGAGGTGACATTTTTCAATAGGAATGCTTCGTGTGTTTTTATCAAGTATCTTGATACTTGCAAACAAAGCTAGCAAGCTTGTTCCAAAATGAAGCTTGCAGGCTGAGAGGAGAGGAAGAGCATTTACAATATGGAATTGATCCATTTTAAGCGTTCTAGTTGGCAAATGTGTTAGAGAAAAAAAAAATCAGAGTCTGCAATAGATATCTGGCACGAATCAGAAACAATATTTTGTAGGTGGGCCCAGCACAAAGCAAGGTCCATTAGGCTCAAAGGACACTGCAACAGAACAATGGAAGCAGACAGGAAGTCTGCACTAATAAATATGCCCATTGGGCCAGTGCCACTGCCTAGCATGGCATAGATACATACAGAAGGATTATACACTAAATGGTGCAAGCACAGTCCAGTCCATCTGTCATAAACATTAAGTCCAAAGGCCACAGGTGCAGATGGCACTAAAAAGTAAAAATTACACCCAGACAGAGACCACTTCATGTAATATGGAGAAGAAAAAAACAATCCAGCAAAACTAAACAAAACAAAACAAAAAAAATTCCACTGATTCGTTTCCAATCAATAAATGTTCTCAGAATGTTCTTGGCAATCTCTGCTTCTTCCTTTCCCGCTGTCATTGTGCATGCATAACATACATTTTATTTCACAAAAGTACATTGAGCATTCAGGATCAGTTTTTATTCAGTTAAGTAGATTTACCAGATATTTTGGCAAAAGGTGAATAATTTAAAGTATGATTCAGTTCTTCACTCTAGTATGTTGAGAATAGAATGTATTTTGCCTTTCGAGATTGAATGTTGGACTCCAGGTATATTTTGCTTGAGGAATGTTCCCATAATAAAAAGCTTAATAAAAAGCAGGACAATGTACTTCTCTCCCTCATAATCCAGACAAACAGAAAGGAAAGTTGCCTATGTTAAAGCTCTAAAGAACAAAGAATTTCTGCTTTTTAATCATTTTACATAACACTTGCACATGACATTGACTTCTCATACTGAGGTATCTTTAATACATATGCTATATATCTGCAGATCATGTACATAAAGGTGGGTAAACACCACAGAACACACCGTATAATGGTAACATTTAATGTACCATAGTTTTCTTCTTTCACAATCACCACAGGCAAGTAACCAAATATCCAGAGCTAAATGCAAACAGACCACTCAAAAATTGTTCTAAAAACTCTTCCTCCAAGTGAAAGAAATCCTCAGAATTAACACTGGCTCTTCAAGAGTTTGTCTTTCTCTACCAAATTAACTGCATTTCAAACCTGTGGAAGTCAGAATTTCAAGTTTGTCCTTTTTCAGCCATACTTTGATGCAGTTGTAGAACTCACACGAGCACTGGTCAATTGGTCAGCTGATTAAAGGAAGGATGCCAATTCTATAGCAAAACTTAAGAAAGCTTTAAAATTCTAACAAAATGCTTATATCTTTGATGGGGTGTTAGATAGTGTTAAACAAAGAAACAAAAGCCATCCAAGAATATAATATTCCAACTGTATAATCCCACTGAAATTCCCACTGGCAACCCCAGTGTTGTTTCAGAAAGAGAAGTAGTTTCATTGATACCAGCCTCTTGAACTTTTTTTTTGCTAAAAGAATAAACCTTATCTTTCCATTTTAATCGTCATTGCCCATTGTATCTTGTTCACTTTGCTCATGAAATCTGGCCTCCATAAATAAATGGAAGAAACCCTGATGCCTTTGCAATAGCAATATCTATAGGACTGTATAAGCAGATGTACAGGATGTTATGCTTTTTCTCTTCCTTCTGGACAGAGTTTGTGTAACTGGGCAGAAGACATGGTAATCACAGAAAATATTATGCATGCTGTTTCTTTGTTGTACTTGCAGCCAAGTACTGTAAAGATCTAATAATACAGAAATGAATCAACTGAATGCTATTTAGAAAACATTATATATTAAAAAAAAGAAACAAGTTGTACAGTTTTTAATTGTTAAGAGGTACATTCCCATTAAGCATGTGTTTGAGTACGGTCTCTACAAGAAATAACAGTGAGCAGCATCAATGTCATCTTCCGAAAGTCTCAAATTTAAATAATTTAGGAAAAGGGGTTTTTGTTGGTTTTCGGTTTTGGCTTTTTTTTTTTTTTTTTTTTTGGTAAACCAAGAATTGTGAACAGTGACTTTGAAGACCTGCTTCTTCATGTAATACCAGAGAATTGTATTATTTAAGTTTGCCATACAGTTGTGGTGGGATTCAATGCTTCATAACCAAAGCAAATTTAATTTCCATTTAACAGCTGCCCACCCAAAGTTATCTGGCTTTACCATGGATTAGAACTAGGGATTTTTCCAGTATCCAGTTTCTAAGTGTTTATTCCCACACTGATGCTGCAATGACAGCTGAGACTACAGCTACTCCTACTTGTTCTGCTCTCCCTGCCCTCAGTGACCAGGAATGACAAGAAAAAAAAGTTTCTGTCTCATTGATAAGGTCTGTTGGTGCAACTGTGAGCAGATGAGACCTCACACTGCCATATTTTAAGTCAGCCAGCACTCATATTGCATACAAGAACTAATAAATATGATGCATTATCCAGCCTTCCAACAAGGCTTACTTATCACGGCCACTGTGGTGACATCTACTCACACAATATTAGAGTTCTCATTTCCAACTAGCTCAGAACTTAGGCAGAGTTTGCTCTCATTTCCATTCACACACTGCGACTCCCAAGTAGCCCTGGCAGATGGGCTCTTGTGCCAGGATGTATGGAAGGAACCTGAAGAGGTTTCAGCCATCCATCACCAGCCATTAGTGCCCATGCCCTTATCTCCTCATCTCCCTTCGTGCAGCTGGACACCAACAGCAATAACTAAGGACGATGATATTGGTGTTAGAGCCCAGGAAAGCAACAAGGCTGATTCCACCTGGAGTTAAATCAACTGAACAGGACATGCTGAAACTATCCATGCAAAGTAAATAAAAAAATTATTGAGAGATTATAAATGGAGAAGCTAATAAGCTATACAGATAGTTCAGTGAAAAGTGGGTGGATTTCACAGGCAGCTGAGAGACAGTCATATGCTCAGACTTCACAGACAGTTGAAGGGGACCACTGGGGACCTCCTGGTGGGTGCAGTCATGCAAGGTCAACAGTGCCAGGGAACTGCAGCTGAAATTCCCTGCAAGGCTATGATCACACTAGCAATGGTTTCAGAAATTCTGACCTGGCAAAGTGGTACAGCAAACTGGGATCAGTCGGGGAACAAAAACTTGGACTGGTGTTTTTCAGCAGGAGATTGAAACAGGAAAGTTAACCAGAAAGGCGAAAAAGAACATCTAAAAATAGTTGATAGAAGTTATGCAAGTCCTGTGAGCAGTGCTGCCTGCTGGGTAGTCCTGCATTTGATGAGCCTAGCCTGAGCCAGGACTACAAACCAAACTTGTAAACAGACAATGCAAATATCAAACTTGCTTCTGTAAAAAGGAGGAAGCGAGCTGGGCTGAGGTATTTTCCTTGGCCTAAAAGGACAACATCTGGACAGGACAGATTGAACATTCTGGCAGAACTCCAGGCTGATTACATTGGTATCTTCCCAGCCACTTCCTAATATCTTTCACAATATAAATCCCTACAAAAGATTGATTACAGTGTAGTCTACATGCCCAAGCAGAGTATTTTCTACCAATGACCCAAGAGGCTTCATTTCTTTTCTTCTACTTTTAGCTCCCAGTCCTCACTGTTAGTCATGTTGATTTGGTATAAGAAAAAGGTAGACTTACAAATATTTGTTAATCACTCTCTTTGTTCTACTATTTTCACTTCCAAGCAAAAATGCATCAGATTTCTTTTGATTTCCTTTACACAGTTCTTTCTCCCTCAGCAAAAATATTCACATAAAATTTCAGGGAAAAAGAATAAAACAGAGGATAAGCACCATCAAATCAAACCAAGGCACAGCTCAGAATCCATAGCCATCACTTCCCTATCAAGAGCACTCACCACCATGGCCAAACAGCTGTACTCTAAATTTCCAACATTCCAGGAAGAGCTGGAAGAAGAGCAAGAACTACTCTGCCCGAAGAATCCTCCCAGCAGAGATAGGAGGTTCAGAGAACTGGATAAGCCCTAGAATGCCATTTTTTTAAGTATTTTTCTTTACTGTCTATGTGAAAGCAATATTTTACCCTTACAAATTAGTAAACTACTACTTAACTATTACTGCCTAGCTTGAAGGGAATCTCTTGCAATGTTTAGTGTTTCATTAGAGCTGCTTAGCAGCCCAAGCTCACCTGGTGCATACAAATGGTGAGCTTCTTTAGGAGGCAGGAGGCACTATCCACTTACAAGGAAAACGTTATTTCAGAAGTTGCTACACTGTTATTTTCTGAGGGTTGCTCTGCTTAAAAATTATTTTTTTACCTGCAGGAATCTCTTTTCTAGATTAAATAAGCCCTGCTTTTGCAGAGCTTCTTCACAGGATGTATGCTGCTGCCTTCAACCATCTTGATAATTCCCTGCTGAACTGGCTCCAGTTGATCAACTTCTGCCTTGAATGTAGGTACCCAGAACTGGATGCATCATTCTAGACATGGCCTAATTATTACCAAGTATAAGGAAATCACAACTTTTTTTAATCTACTGGTAGATTGGTTGACACAGCCCACTGCTTTTTTCCCCTTCATCTCTGTCAGCATATGTTTAACCCACTGTCCACCAAGATGCTGAGGAAGTTACTGAACCAGGTTGGGCTTCTGGACAGTCCCCTAAGGAACTCAGATAAAAAGATGGAGTATGAACCATTAGCCCCTGGAATCCAATGATCCATCTGTTTTCTACTCGTACCTGTCCATCCACCTAGCCTATAAATACATTGTGTCAACATTAGGATGTCATGGGTGATTGTGTTAAAAAACTTGCTCACGTCAAAGCAGATGACATCCCCTGCTTCCCCTAATCATGAGTCCAGCCAACCCTGTCATCTCATTGCAGATGCTACTGTGTTGGTTAAGTACCAAAATCCGCGCTACTCCAGATTACTTTTTTCATAAAAGAACATTATATAATCACATCAGGTATAAACATTCATATTCTCTGTGGTCATCTTTACCACCAAAATTAAGCTGCCAGAAAATCTTTACTCATATGTTTTCTCTGAAGTAGCAAAAATCTGCTAGCAAAATGGAATATCTGTGACACATGCGATCACATGATTAACACTTCTATAGGAGCACTACTAATAAAATTATTACCAAGAAAAATAGAAAAAATATTTCTGTGAGTCAAGTTCATGGGAAATGTGTTGAGTTTCATGCTGTTTAAAGCTGTAGTTAGTATTTTTTCAGACTTTTATCCAAATTTCATCTTTCTATTCATTTTTAATGAAGCGTTTTCTTAAGTTAACACCTTAATTCCGGGGGCAAAAAAAGTCCCTATTAACTTGTTGAGATCACAAAATATATTGATGAGCTCCTAAATATCATTTCCCTGCAGAAATTTCATAATGTTCTGTACAGATTCATATACATATATAGATCTAAGATATGAAGGTATTGATAAAAATACAATATATAAAAAAATAGATAAAATTTTTTCAGAAGAGCATACTTCTTTTTCTGGACCAATGTGAATTCCCCAAAGAATAGTAAAATAATGTATTCAAATAACATTGCTATTTATTGTATTTTTACAGTGTTGGGAAAACCTAGTGCGTAAAATTGAAACTGTGATGTTCCATCAAAATAGAAAAAAAAAACCAGTAAACCATGGAAAAATAAAAAAAAAAGAAAAAGTAAATGTACTTGTTAAATATTTTCTATTCTGTGAAGACTATTCTTAACAACTCCTTGAACTATATTGGCTAATCACAAACATCCACCACAGAAGGCCTTGATGTGTTACAGAGTGTTGATAGAAAAGTTATTCCGTACAGTAGAGCAAAATATGGGATTCAGTGTTAGACGAGACTTGTCAAAAACATAAATATCTTTTGAAGTGATTTTGCTTGTAAACATAAACATGGATATGCATTACAAAAACTGAATTCACACTTATTTTGTTTACAGTTAGCAGTGTGAGTATTAAACTCTTTGAAATACATGTGTGTAAGAGAAATAACAGAAGTTTTCTAGCAAAGGGGAGTGATTTTCAGAATTTCTAGAAAGCCTTAACACTGCATATTCCTCAGATTTAATGTTGAGATCATACAGTTCCTTAGCTTTAGGTCACCACAACCCATAAGTTGGTTGCTCTTTTTTTTCTGTTCCCAGGACATATAAGACACTCAAAACTTGTATCAGCTCTGTATGGATTTCAGTGTGAGAGTCGAAAAATATCAAGACTTTAGACTGGAGTCTAAAGCTTGCTCTTGACAAATGAGAAAGTGAAGAAATGAGAAAAAAAGCCTAGTATTGACTTGAGATCCACAGTGAAAATAGCAGGTAACAAAGTCCCAAGAGAAACCTAGGATAAAAGTGAAAAACACCTAAAGCCAGCTACAAGATCCAATCTAATATAATCAGGGAAAATCACCATTTCTGATTCTTAAAGGACATTAGGAATAAAGGTGCCTCCATAGACATGTTTCAGCAAAATGATAGAACCACCGAAAATGAAACTGTTATATTGACATTTTCTTGAGAAATATGTCTACATTTCCCGAAATCATACCAATTGCTTAGGCTGTCCATTTATTCATGAAGTGGGGGAAAAAATCTGTATTTTTTCCTTCCTATTGAATGTTTGAAATTAGGGTTTGTTTGCCTACATTTATCATTCCAATTTATTGGCTCTAATTTTTTTAGATTTATTTCGCAATCTGCAGATTGATAATGTAATTACCAGCAAGGAGCCTGAATTTATTCAATTGTTGGTGCATATGCCACAGTTTCCTTGTTTACATGAGGAGACTTTCACTAGCGCTGCTGTCCCAGTCACGGATCAGCACTGACTGAACCAGTGCTATTCCCATCTGGACACAAGCCCACACTTTTTTGACATGTGCCTAAACAGAATACAAAGCTTTATAGCTGAATGACAGACACCTTCATTTCAGGTGACATAAAGATACTGGTACACCCATATGCACTAAAGATGAAGATACATGTCCCTTACTTAAACATAAACATGATTATATAGTGGCAGGATAATTTAACTATACATAGCTACTTTGCAGGGAAGAACTTCTGAAAACCAGCAAAAAAAAAAAAAAAAAATTAGATCAAAGACATCAGAAGAGAAGAAGGAAAAAGGAAAAAAAAATGAGAACATGATGTTGCTATACCTGTGTGTATGAAGGTAATACCACAATAAAGAAAATATCAAACATTAATCTATGGGAGACTGGGAACTTCAGTGATAAGATAGACCTTCTGTTTCTTGGTCATAAACAGCTTTGCTGCAATCTTCTGTCTTTGGTCTGGATGCAGATAAGAACACCAAACCTCTAGTATAGCTTTAGGCACTTGAGTAAACTACACATTTTTAGCAATATTATTTTGGTCTCTGATTTTGAGGGGTTTGTATTCAACATGTTACCAAAAAAAAAAAAAAAAAAAAAAAAAAAAAAAAAAAAGGCAGACCACATGATGAAATTTAACAAATAAACTTCATTGAAGCAAGAATCCACTTGGACTTGTGGACTTCAACATCAACTGCCTGAAACCACAGCACTCAGTATTACAAAAAGTACCTTGATTTCAACCTCTGCATTACTTTTCAAGAGAGGCATTTGAGGAGAAAGGCTCCGTCCCAAAAATAACTGATGAAGAGGATCAGTTACTGCAACTGAACACTTCCACTGTGGCTCAGCTAAATACAATTTCTCTCAGCCTTTTTAACCAACAAAAATGAGAGAAACATGTAAAAGCCAATTGGAAAATATCGTTTGTCAAAAAGCTATGCACAACAGAAGCCTAAGTGGGGAAAAAAGGTGGATTTGACTTTTGGATTCAAGACTAGTTTTTCAAAACACAATCAAATCCAGGAGTGAAATCAGTACTTTAAGTTATTTCTTCAATTTTAAATAAGAACTGAATTGAGTGCAAAATTTTGGTAAAAATTTGGACTCATACTGGAAATTGCCATTTGACATACCAGCAGTTATATGCCACTCTATTAGACTGGATCCTGTGTCATGAAAGAAATGAGATTATTTCTAAGTTTCCTTTGCCTCAGGGAAAAAATAAAAAAGGTGAAACAAGCCTGTAGAGCTTCTGGTCTCACCACTGATTCAAACTGTGAAGGAGCACTTCATTGGCTTCAGCAAATCCAGTACTTTATGCTTCACGTATAAAGGAAGATATTGACATGAAAACCCGTGGATTGGAAGACCTGCATGTGATGTTACACAGAGGATTGTAGCAAAAAAAAATATCACAGGTCAGATATGCAACGGCAGCTTATAACATCTCTCTCTCCTTCCCACCTCAATTTATACTGCTAATAGCTGCTACAGTTAGCAGGGAATCCCTCCCCTTCAGTAATCCTCCCTTTAAAGCCCTGGGAGCTTCCTTCACACTCATGGCACACAGCACAAGTGCCTGTGAGGAAGGGTTGCAGAGTATCTGTCTGCCTCCCGTCACTTTTAAGAGCATGATAAAGCAAATTAAAAGAAAGTATGATTTTCAAAGGTGTTGGATTCTTTCCAATGCCTCCGTAATCAATTTAAAGAAGCACATGAAAGGTAAGCAGAACAAGTGAAGAGGATTTTCAAGAATATTTACTTTTTGTGTGGCTCTACTCTCTTTAAAGGTACAGGAAAATTCTCCCTAACATCATAGACAGCAGATGTAAATCGGTATCAGAATCAAAGTGGAACACAACCCCTTTTATCTGGGGATAATCTTTTTGCAATTCCTTGATATTCAACAATCACAGTTCAATAGCAAAGTACTTTTCAAAGTACTTATTTAAAGTGTAAGGAAATAGAATGGGAACAGGCAGGTTGCTCTTTCTAGATCCACAGAAAGCAGCTTGAACAGAAGCTTTTCAGAGGGAAGATTTTTCAGTTAGTATATATTGAAGGATCTTTTCATGTACAAACTATAGGCAGTGATTCCTTTCCTTGCTTTAAATCGCAAAAGGAAACCACGAGCAAGCAATGTCTTTAAAAAAAGAAACAAAAGATAATTCAACTTTGTATAAAGAGTCTGCCTCCCCACACCCCTCTGCATATCTATGTATATACATGAAGAAAAGACTTTTAAAACACCACATAACAATAATTATCCAAAATTTTTACCAAAACTGAGACAAATTCTGTTGTTACTCTAACTTCAAATATTTGAATACTTGTTCCCTAAAAATTATATTGTCCTACATTTTTTTGCTACATAGCCATCAGCTAGATGTAGTTATCACTACAATATATGTAATAAGTATTACACATTGGTTTCAGTAATGATTCTGCCAAATAAGGTTTCCAGCATCTGTCTGCTAGCTATAACATGCAACAAAATGTGTTATGTTGCTTAAATTGATCTGTTTAAGCAGTGCGACATTATCATATTATCACATATTAAGTATGTTTAATCTATCTTTTGAAGAGGATAGGAATGTTGGCTGTAAGCCACTGTAAGCCTTTACCCCATTTTAAAGGAAAAGTTAAAGATCAAAAGTAGAGAGCACAAATGCACAAAGTCTTGGCACTTTCCTTCCATTTCACCACTCTGCACTGACCTCTACTGGTTTCTCCGCTTTAGGTTTCATCACTGTGAAACAATCCACTTTTATTGAACTTTTGCACTCTTTTCTTCAAATTCAGGGGTGTAGTAAGTTGCATCCCACCCTGCTAGATTCTCCCTGACTGAAGCTCATAAAAAGATCAAGCTTACATCTCTTGGTGGCAGTTTATCTGTAGTGAATGAGACACTATGAAAAATCATCTGTTAAAAATCTGCCTCACAGTATATATGCAGCTGTAGGTAGATAGTAAATCTGAAAACTCTATCTTAACACATTTATTACTACAAATTGGTTATATTTATTTTAATTTAACTGCTATTTCATGTCTCATGTGGTAATTAGATGTTTGCTTTATAAAATCTTGGTTTTTATTATAGAATTCCAAGCATCTGACCTACGATGAAGATCAGAATTACTACTGCAACCCAAATACCAAAGTTGTGAATATAAATCTAACATCTTTAATCATCCGCGTTTGAAACACTTCTGCTTCACAAAACATATTTCTCTCTAGAAGGTTCTTCAGTACAAATATTTGCTTTAATTAGGGCAGACCTTGCAGCTTTTATAATCACACACCAATGGATCGAAGCACAGTAGCAGGCTTGACATTATAAAAGTATCACTGTAAAAGCTTTGTCAAGCCAAAGTCATTACCCTGTCTTACTGGGAGGAGTGATACTCACCACATCTTTTATACCACCAAATGAAGTTCAAACCAATTTTTAACTGAACACAAGAAAAAACAAAGTCCTGGTTCTTTATGTGCTTTACAGTAAAAAGCAACTCTAGTTAGTCATAAGTAAATGAGCAAACTTTTCCATCCTCATTTACCAAAGAACACTTTCGTTGTCAGCAAAACCCAAAACTTTCCAATTTTAAAAGTATATTTTTAGGTCTCCTTGTTATGAAATTCTTTAAGTATGAATAACAGTTATACATAACATGAGAACTTCATTTCCTCTCACTGCTCCACCAGTGACTCGAAACAAACTTTTAAAATTTTTAAGACACCTATACTGTCTCCGAAAAAAACCCTACAACTGCTGACCACGAAAACAAAGAAGCTTTGTTATTTTCTTGATATAAAGCGGATCACATATTGTTAATTCAATTTCAGAACAGCAAGATCCCTATCATTCTTGAAGCTATTTTTGCAATAATGCATTTTTCTTTCATTTTCCATAAATACATTTCTAGATCCTGAACGTAAACAAATCACTCAGATATTCAGCATGAATCTATAACACTTTATACTGTGTAAATATCCAAATCTGACATCCTCTTTATTTTTTTTTTTAATCATGTTCTCCGACATGTGGAACACTCATATTTCTCTCCCTTCTTCTACTGCAGCTGAAGCTCGCACCACTCGATCCTGTCAGCGCTCGGAACCCGGAGCAGCCCCCTGGGCAAGCCCCGGAGGGCGGGTGCGGGTCAGGGCTCCCCATCAGCCGGGAGGTGCCGGTGCCCCCGCGCTGCCCCGGCGCTGGCCAGCAGAGGGAGGAGAGGGGGTGCCCGCACCGCCCGCAGCCCCCGGGGCACCGCACCCCCTCTGCTCTGCCTCCGAGCACGGCGACAAGCAGCAGCCTCAGCTCCGCGATGAAAACCCGCTCCTGGTCCTGCCCAGGGAGCTCGATGATACTGCTTGGTGTGGCTTTCCCTCTTACCTTCACCCGGTGGCTGAGGATGGGTGTCCGCAAGGTTGCCGTCGCCTGGTGTTGCTGGGTTTGCCACCGCTCCGATACCCTCGCTGCTGCTTCTAGGACTTGGATGAAGAACTGGATCTGATCTGCTTATTCTGTGCTGTGTTAGAAAGAGAAGATTTTGATGCTCTAGAACTGGGCCTTTGCTCAATGAGCAAGTACATGATCGTTGTGAGATTCGCAAATCAGCCTCTTTTTCCACGTGTGGGAAATTGAAAATCTCATTAAGACTTCCTATAACTCACGAAGGAGTGAGACATTGATTTGCACTGAACAAGGTGTTGACTGGATCACCATGAGACCATCTTCTTTCCAAAAGGCATTTTAAAACACTACTTTCGGTCAGCTCTGCGCAAAATATTCTACAACAGCCCCAATAACTTTTTTCCTTACCTCTGGTATCCCAGTGAGGTCACATTCTGTCAAAAACATCCTGTCAAGCTTGGTACAAAAGGGCTCCAAAGAATCAGAATGCAGAAGCTATGCAACTTGCTGACTAACTTTGCTCTGTGTTATTTACCAACCACACAAAGAAAATGCTGTCTATTCAAAACACAGTTCAAAACTCTCTTCACAGAAAGTGAGTGAACAAACAGTCCCATGTCCGATGCTGCAGTCACATCTCCCATGAGGCCCGGTGATAGCTCTGGGGCATGGGACGGAGTGACACCACCAGCAGTCACTACAAGGCACTTTTGTAAACAAGTTGTGTGTGTGTGCAGAGAAGGAGGAGAAGGAGGAGGAGGAGGAGGAGGCATGTGTTGCTCTTCCTCTGTCTTAACATTATGCTATATTTGCTTTATCAGGTTGAAGCAGAACTTCAGTCTTGCTTAGTCTCCTGAGTGCATTTGCTATAGTCCTTGCACAGGATTTTCTTCACCATAATCTTTATTTTCTACCAGAAGGGGTCTAAAAGGAACATACAGAATTTGTGCAGGATCTAGATTTGGAACCCTGGAGCTCAGTTAAGTAGCAGAAGTTAGTTCAGAATCTTCCAGACTCATCGCAGAAACTGACAAATTCAGTGACTTACTCTACTTCATGACCAGGAAAAAACCCCAGGTAGCCTAAATATTATTTTAAATTAATCTATTCTTTGTAAATTCTTACCCCACTAGTGACCCCAAAGCCACACCTTGGCAGAGAAGCAGAAATGTCTTTTTCAGCCTACTATAGGAAGAGAGTTACCATACAGACCCAGCACTTCCAGTACTGACCTCTGGCCTCTACTCACACCAACCCACTCCAATGTCTTTCCTTATATTTACAATAAATCACAAACAACAGTTTCTAGATTCGGAAGGATAAATAATTGTTCTCATTAATCCCTTTGTAATTTCATTCTTTAACTGTCAGCCCAGCACTGGAATCCTATTTTTGCCTATTTTTGCTCCAAGCCATCCTCACTTCTTATCTCCAAGGTATCCCTTCTTCATGCTTGATTTTTTTTAGCAATTCTTCAGTAAATATTTTTTGATATGTTTGCAAACAGTTCTTTAGTAAATATTGTTGATATGTTTTCAAAGGTCTAAAACACAGGTGTTATAAAACACCTGCAATGTAGGTTTGTGAGAGGAAAATATGAGACATGGTGACATTTTGTTGTAAAATAAACTCAAGTCAGAATTCTATTTTACGGGGTCTCAATCTGCACCTTTATAAATGTTTACAGGTTTGTGCCATAGGTTATTCCAAATCTCTGTTCCAGGAATAAGTGCCATTCCAGGTATGACATGAAGCACATTCAACTGATGATATTCTTCAATAGCTGACTGGTCCATGACCAATAATTGGATAACAAAAGTATAGCTTTTAAATTGTGAAGGTTTTCTAGAAATACATGAATCCTTAAGATACCTAGATACATTTCTTTCATGCAAACTTGAAAACAATGTGTCTAAAATACTAATGGTGAATAATCTGTCCAAATAACACGGGATTTTTAAAACAAATGTGATTGCTTGTCAGTATCCAACAATCAACCAGTTTTTGGTTAGAGCTGTGCCTTGTCAAGCAGTACCATTCTCCAAAAGCAACTACTTACAGATATCAAGTGAACTTGTCCATAACAGTTGAAGATACTATACCAGTTGTTATTGCTTTTTAGTCTAGGCTTTAAAAAGCCAATAGGAAGTTTTCCACTGATCTTTGGGGATTTTTTATATTTCAAGTTTACAGTATTGGTTCTTCTCCTCTCATTAACAATAGTAATGTACTATAGCAAAGTAGTCTTCTCCTTTCTCAATAACCTCAATTTTCCATTTAATTTTCTGTATGTGGGGAACACATACCCTCCCTACTAAAATACTGCAGAATGCAGTAAGTTGATTGTTTTCACATATCACTATAAGGTCAGAAAGTTTATAATATCTGTTTTATGGACTGGGAAAATCTTAGTTAGGTCTTCCTCTTAAGCTTTTTCTGAGTCTTAGTATCTGTTTTTGAATAGGTCGGAACCAGCATACAGAAGGCTGTACACAAGAGCCAGGTCTATAAAACATTTAGCCTCTCAAGTCCAAGTATCTGATGACTTTTTCTTTTCTGTTCCTGATACTGTAAAATTGTGAAAGGTACATTTTATTTTTATAGGGAACTCTACCAAACTACGTGAGCGAAAGGAATCTAGCCATTAAAATTATGTTCAGATCATACTCCTTCATATAATTCCAAGAGAATTTTTTTTTATTTTGTTTTTCTTTGTGGATCTCATCCAATTCAGGATATTCTATGATTCTATACAAATCAGCAACACTGTTGCAAGAGAGCAAAAGTGGAGATGTTGCTGTGTTAGAAAGACAGTTTCATGTTCTCTAGTTTAATGCTGTGGATTCCTGTTCTTTGATTTTGTTTTCTCAGGTTATGTGTGTGAGAAGCTCTTTTTGTCATTTGCAACCTGAAATTCTATGTCCCACACACAAAATGGAACTCATTGCAGGGTGCTCTTTAGGCACTGTCCTGCCTTTGAATCATTTCTAGAGATAGACATCTGTTCCCTAAATTTTTGAGATCTGGACTGTCAGTGATTCCATTAAACTTCACAAGGATTATCAGGCTGTTTTATTCATGAGTCTCAAAACTGAGACAGCAAAGTCAGACTCAGATTAGAAGTTCTTTCTATCTACTTGCAACCTATTAATTTAGCAAAACCACCTGCAGTCTGTATGCATGCTTTTCGAGAATTGCTATATACTTCAGTCTCATGGATAAAGATGGTTAAAAAGTTTAAGTTTTGATATTGATTTGCCAAATCTCTCACATGGGAGCTAAGATGTGAGCCTAAGATGTGTTTAATGCCAAAAACTCTTCTCTCTCTTCCAAATAGCTCCAGCAGGGAACTGAGATGAAGATTGATACTAATTATGCACAGAGAGGACACCCGAGCTGTAGTCACCAGCCTGATACAGAATTCTCTGGGGATGACAGGCAAAGCTGACAAACAAAAATGGAAGGAGGTAGAAAGCAAAAAAGGAACAAAATGCTGTTTCTGGCTATTCACACAATTTACCCATCACTTTAAAAAATAAATCAAAATACACACACACACACAAAAAAAATCATGGATAAAACAGTTAAGTATCTCATAACTCCAGGTTGACATTGGATACCAACCAGTCACTTGGGCCCATCAGGTGATTTAAAAAATAAAACAAAAAGTTATTTTTAAAAATCCTGTGCTTCCTCCTGTTCCATGTAATTGCCATGAATTACAGTCTGGAGTGATTCGGTAGAGAGGATTGAGGGGACTGAGGTGAATTTGAAACAGATAAAAGCTGGGTAAACCACTCCAGTAGTCAGGCTCATGCAAAAGTACTTAACCAGAAACAAATGCTGCTGTTGCTTTTGTTCTGGTCTTTTACTGAAGCTTATTCTGGCCTTCTGATGTGCCTCCTATAGGTTGCCTCTGCCAGGCAACTGTGCATGTGCTCACAATCCCAACTGCTAGCATCACATTTATTTATTTATTTTCAACCCAAATAAACTCTTAATGGCTTAACATAAAACATTTTGATTTTTTTTTTTTGAAGCACACTAAATAATAAAAAAGCCAGAAGGACAAAAGGCCATAAGGGAATGAAAGGGATGATTGTTCAAAGCCCTATTAAAAGGTTTGTTGTTTTATTTATATATTTTTTTAACAACACAATTTCAGAGCCTTTTAAAGAAGACTCCTCCTACCCAGTTGCCTGCCAAGATAGTACTTAGCTGAGGGAGGGAGAGCCTGCTCTTTAAAATAAGATGGTATCTATTAGAGAGAGAAAGGAAGGCGAGATATATAAAAAGGCTTTCCCTAAAACAGTTGTCCAGAAGGGTCAATGAAAAGAAACTAAAGGTATGAGATGACAATTAAATGGAAAGAAGATGAGAGCATTAAAGCAGAGCATACTGAGAGGAGAGGTTTTTACAGCAAAAATGGTTCTGTAAAGGTCATTTTAGTTACTCTATTATACTAACCATGGCCCGTATTTAGGCATCTGTCAGGTAGTAATTGCAAAGCGCTTCACAAAAATTAACTGTGAAAGCCCTCTTTCATGAGGTAGGTGAGGGACAGAGACCCACTTGCGGGCAAGCAAAGACCAGGCTGTTCCCACAGGAGACCAGAAGACCCTTAGACAGCATAAAATGTTACAAAGCAACAGGCACAGTAAGGTTGGTCCTGCTCTTAGTGTGTTGCATTGTTTCATTGCAGGTATTAAGCAATTTGTCTGGGTGGAAGACATTTCAAGTGCAGTTAAAATATCTGGAGATAATGCTGAGGTCCATATTCACTCTTCTTTCCATTATAAGCAAATATTACAGTCTAGGTCTCACTCTTAAATAAATTCCGCCAAAAATTGTCACTGGTTGAAAGTCTATTGTCTCAAAATGCTGTCAGCAATCCCCATCACAGATATACCACAAACCCCCAGGTAACTCATGGAAATCTGAGTAAATGCTGCCAAATGAGCTTCAGCATTAACAGTACAGGGCTGGCACAGCTGCCACTGATGGCATGTCCATGGTCACCTTTGCTACCAGGGCATGGTCTGGGGCTTGTTCTGGCTGGATTTCTGTTCAGCTCGTGACACCACTCCTAGACATTAGGAATGATGTATCTCTGGTTTGAGTGTGAGAAACTTCCTGTGCAGCTGAGGAGGGAGTGTGAAGAGCTGTGCCTTTCCTGGTGGGCTACACTCAGCTACATCAGATTGCACTATTAGAGCCATTGGACTCTGTGGCAGTCCACATCACAAAAGGGGTGCAGAAGTCTTTGATACTTCCCATCTTTTAAGAACAAGAAAAAAAACTAATGCAAGAAGATATTTTCATTGTAGCTTTGATGTAACAACAACTACAAAAAAATCATCCAAGTCCCAAAGACAGTTTTATTAGAAACACCTCTGTTTCAGAACTGAAATTTCATCCAAACTAAAGGTAGCTTTCATTTTCCATCTGGTGTTTTATGATATGAAGCACCCCATGCAGCAATAATCTCCAAACAAACTCAGCTGAAAACATTTAAAGGAAAACAATTGAAAACTTTTCAAGGACTCTTAGGATCTCAGACTGAGACCCTAAACTTATTATAAGGGTTATAGATTAAAGTGCAGATAAATTCTTCAGAGATTATCCTTTTCCTTAACAGATTATGCTTGCCTGGGTTTGATTTCCTAAATCTCACAGGTCCTGAGTTGGAGATTAGGAGACACAAAGACTTTGTAAAGTGGTATGCAGTGTGTCTTTCTGCATGACACAGCTCTGAAGCTGCTAGCACACTGACTTGTGATTCTGAGATCAGGGCAAACTCCAAGCTAGGGCCTTTTTTCAGTATTACTCAGTTTACTGGGCCTCTTCATGGAAAAGGAAAGAATCCATGACCTTATTTATCTACTGAAAGAAAACAGTGCAATCCTAAAAGAATTTTTGAAAGTATCTGAAATAATCCAAGGTTACACAGATTAAACTAACAGACCTCTATTGAAAAGAATATGACTTGTACACCAGAATCCTATAAAATTTTGCTTCTTGTATTATACTGTTTTTTAGTGAAACAGTGACTGAACTATGATATATGCTGTGAGGCCAAGCAACTCCTTGGAAAATCCATTGAAATTACTGAAAAGAGAGAAAAGTGAAAATGTATCCAACAAAAAGCATGGAAAGACATCCAGTATCTAAGGAAATTTACTTTCTATGTGGCATGGCCAGGACACTGCAATTTCTCTTTAACATCCTGAAAAGACAACGAGGTCCTTGTCACCTGAAGGTGTTGAGACCCACGTTTCTTGCTGGGGGAAGGAAGGAATCCTAGCAATGCGTGCCTCAACAATAAGCGTCACGGGAGGCAGAGCCAGAGGGGCTCACCACTTGTGAGGCTTGCAAAGCTACAGCTGAACAGACAACAGTGATGACTCCAGTCATGGGCATGAGCCTCTCAGGACAGCAGATCAAAAGTGCTGTCTCTCACAGAGGTAAAAACTCACTTTGTTCAGTGCTGCTTCAATGTGCTTTAAAGTACAGGATTCCGTGGGGCACACAGCACGCGGCTTTCCCCTCAATTTCCAGATAAGCGAATTAAATCCATTAGATGTCCCCAGTGAATTTTGTGAGCAGAGTGTTCACAGTGAAGGTGCTCACTTCAGAATCCTCACTTTGAAAACAGTTTGTGTGACTAATCACAATCTGATTAAGAACAACATGGGAACTGCCTTTTGGAAAGTCATTAGTCGAAGAGAGACCATATTGCTCTGAGTCCCTGAGGATAAAGGGGTCAGCACCTGACTCACTAGATGTACAGAAAAGTCTCAAGAGGTTTACAAAGTGTGGATATGTGAGGGTGATGCTGGTTTTTTTCAGCACTTGCTTTCAGGTTTGAGAAGAGCTTGGGCTGCCACCCAGTGGAGAGAGGTACAAATTTTGTACCTATTTAGCTTCCCAGTTACAGTAGGACAGTTGGCTCTCTAGTTCTCCAGTAGTGGGAAAGGGAACCTTAATAAATTTATTGCTTAGTGCCTACCAGTTATTCTGGATCACTATATTCCACCTAAAAGTTCAAACAAATTTTTTAGACAGTAACCTAGGATCTTAGACTGAAATTTTGTCTTGCATGTCTGCAGTGGTAGTCTCTGAAGAAGAAAATTAGACGGATTGTTGAATAAATTTCCTGAAGAAATAGTGCTAAATACTTGTTATATTATTGTTGCAGCCACAATATAACTTTTATTCTATGTTTTGTTTGGCATTCTTAATGATCAAATATAGGATTTTGCACAGATGGGATCACTTGCACTATAATTTTACTAGCAAAACCATACAGCAAGAACAAAGGACATTCCTATCAAACCTCTAAATCAGATGTGAAGTACTGTCAGGATAGATAAGAAAGAAATGTCAATCCCATGTATTGACAAGAAAAATTAGGCATATTTCAACATCTACACTATAGGTGCTATATCATTTTTCTTTCTATTAACTCATATCTGGCATACTGCTGCTCTAGCATAAACCTATGTTCTGACTGGTTTTCTTTTTAAGCACTCAAAATAGTATTTCAAACAGCATTTTGAACATCTTTCTTGTGTGCAAGAAGGAGAAAGTGGAACTTACCAGGCACAAAATTAAACTATCTAGTCTTTTATTAAGTTGTGAATAGGGAAAAATTCTCTGACCAGGCATGTCAGATTTTACAGAAAGCTTCTGCTATCTTGGAAATTTTGTTCCCCTCTTTGTCTGACAGGTGTGCAAACACAATGTTTGATTGCAAATAAGATCATTTTCCTTGTAGGTATTACTTTTGCTTTCAAATCTGCACCTGATCACACTAAGAAATACTCAGTATGCTCCAGCATACCAAGAAAGTATTGCTTAGATTTCTGGAATGCCATTAACTACCAGATCAGGAATCTTGCGCTTGCTTATTAGCAGGGTCTTCTGTTAAAAGCTATTCTACTTATGCTATTTATTCACCAGACAAGATGCCATTTGTCTACTTTAAAGCTCTGTCCTTAAGGCATTCACCTGGGACACATAAACTTCAGACTCTTGGTCCTATTGTAACAAGACAGAGTGTTTTGAAGCCCATCTCTCATTCTTTCGGGGATGCTGTTCATCTCATGTAGCCAAAAAACCCTACATTGCCACATAGCCAGAAAATGTCCTCAGGAGCATCTCTTCTGGGTCAGGTTACAAAATATAAGAATACATCTTTTCTCAGGATATAAGAGAGCAAGTGAGTTTGTAGGATTGCAGTTAGAGAAACAGAGACAGAAAACCCTTTGGCTCAAAGTCAAAGGGAGTTCTCCCTTGTTTTCTGTATTGTGTCTAAGGTCTGAAACAAAACACTTCATTTTCTATTCTGAAATGGGAGACTAAAACTCTGTGACTGCACTGACTGCTCTGGTTGTGCGTTTATTCTGTCCTAATCAGGGCCTTACAACTGCAGAAGTAATTTCGTGGTTTAAGAGTTTGCTGCTGATAAATCCTGCATGCTTATTAGCCCATGTTTGAAGGACAGCTTTGTGCCTTCATTTTCCTCTGAACTATAATTTCTGCTGCACAACAGCTTCAATAGGTTTGGCCTTTACAAACATTTTAGTATCTTTGGGCACTCTTGGCATTCAACTACATAACAGCGTTTTCTTAAAAAATCTGGCCAAAATTTTAACTTGAAAATTTCCCTGCACCTCTAGGAGAATTCTTATCAGTTCAATTAAAAAAGCACAAAAATTTGGGACAAAACATTAGAGAATTTATACCAAGGAACAAGTCTGAAATCGTGAAGTGGGGTGCTCTTTTCCAACGGTTCCGATCAACAATTTCTGGTCAATATATTTTCAGACCACAAGAGGGAGACACAAGAACATAACTTCTTAACTTATGTGACCCAATCCCTTCACATCCTGTAAATTACATTTATCAGGAAAGTTGCCTAGACCATTTTCTCTCCCATGAACACAATATTAGTTCTGGAAATGAATGAGCTGGCATAGATGAGTTTCTAGTCCACATTACATCATATAAAACAGACTTAAAATTTAGGGATATTACACTAACGTACGTGGGAGGAAACTTGCAAGAAAATCCCAAGTAACCTCCCAAGGAGATAATACAAATGTCGAGCTTCTAACCTTCCCTCTCAGAAAAAGAGCTTGTTCCAGGAATTTAGAAGGGGGAAAGATTAATTATTTCCCATTAAATTGGTCTTGTTATTGTATAAACATCTTATGGCACCAGCATTTTATTTCAGCCATTTATGACTGCCATCAAAAGAAAGAATGCTGTTATAATTTTAAGACAAAAGAAGCTGATTTAGATGGGTGATTTGTGTTACCATAGGTATAAAATTTCATAATTACTCGTTTGTACATAAACTTCTGTTGATGGAACAACTTACAATCCTCAAGGTTAGGGAATATCCACTCAGGGTGTGGATGTTTCTGAATTTGATTTGGCTCAGACCAATGCTTCAAAACTCATTTCTCCACCACTTTTGTAGCTGGATTGCTCTGATTTTCCAGTCAAATTAAATTTAGCATTATTTTTTTCTCCAGCACTGCAGTACAGCTCAATCTGGTTAAATACATCACAGAAAGGACTGAAAGCTGCACTAAAGCACTTGCAAACCAGTACCAATAGTGATACAACCCAAGGTAAGGAAAGACTGCAGTGTTGAACAGCTGTGTTGACAGCAACACATGAATTCAAATAATTAATTCAGCCCTTGGACTTATGCAAGGTAAACTAGAGATAGTAGTTGCTCTGGCAGCTGTTGAAAATCCTATCTCTGTAATTTCTAAATACCTAAACTGAAAAACACAGTAAAGAAAGAAGAATGAAAGACAGAAAGGAGAAAAAGCAGAAATCAAAATAAGCCCTTTTAATATGAATAGGGCTGAATGTGTTAGTTGTTCATAAACTTCCCTGTAGTTATCACATTGAGCTTAATAATCTAAAAATTATTTTATATTCCCTTGTTCAAGAGAATGATATTCTCTTTAAAAAAATCAGCACAACAATAACACTGGAAAACAGTCTATAATTTTATGTTTGAAGACATTTCAAAATCAGGTTTTCTTGTTTATTATTTCAATACAGAAAAGTCCCTTCATTTTATGGATCAAATGGAACAGATCTGTATTTCTTTAAAAAGGGACAAAAACTCTGGAGTTTTTCAAGTTGTTTTCAAAGGTCCTTAACATTGCTCTTCCTTACAAAAGCATTTGTTAACAGTCAAATAAATTGTTAACAGTCAAAGAAATCCTTGCAGAATTTTGACATACTTATACATCAGCACATGTATTGTTATTGCAATGCATTTTGAATTAGCCAATAATTGCTCAAAGCTTAATTAAAATTGCTCAGAGGGTTGAATCAGAATATGCTTTGTCTTGACAGAAATACCTTAATGGGAAAGAGAGAAAAAAACCAAGCAATGCAGCCCCATCAGAAATAGCTTTTGTTTAATGAGAATGGTTGGTTTTGAAACTACGGAAACACTCTGTTTTGAAATTGAAGCCAGTGATGTTAGAAGAGTGCAGAGAAAATAGCTTACTTTAATGGAACTTTTCAAAATCTTCATTTTTAATGAAGATTTTTTAGCACTATAAACTTAAAATACTGATATTATGATAAAAATTATTTGGAATATGCTTATTATGTTATTGTGTCAGAGATTCTAACAAATAATGTTGAACTCTGAAATACAAACAATAAGATATTTATGAAATTTCCATTAACAAAGTTTTGCTTTCTAAACACTATGGTGGAAGCAACTAGCAGTGTTTAAAGTAGCATAAGCAACAGAGTAGAAAAACAACTGGGTATACGCTGCAATGGTACTTATAAAGAATACAAAATTTATTTGAAAAGAGAGGATAGATGGATTATGACAAAAATCCTCATGTTCTTCAAAAATTAAATTTGAATGTGAGCTTCATAAATGCATACTACATCTTAAAAGGTAAAACAAAAAAGAACATTATAATCTGAGAAAAGCAATGAATTTAAATGTGGGTTTGAGGTCTATAAATAATCATTGAAAGCAACTTATATCTGTAATGCTTAATGACTGCTCCATTCATTTCATTTTTAAGAGTTTATTACCATAGGAAATTTTTCCTTTCAGGAAAGGGAATGAAATCATGAAATCAGAGAAGAAATTGAAACAAAAACCCTGACAAAGAGATATGAGCAAAAAAAAAAAATTTAAAAATCAGAAAATTTGCAAATGGGTTGTCCATGGCCAAATCTACTGAGATGAAATGAGGTGCAGTGAAAAGCATCAAGTTTTGCTGAAATTATTCCCGTCAAAACCTGAAATTCAGGGGAGAAAGTTAAACAAAGAGACAGGAGAAGTTATTGAATAAAATAAATGCTACAAAAAAAGGAGAAAATTCCAAAACAGAGTGAAAACAATAAAAGTGACTGGGACGATGTAGTGCAATGAAAGGGACCAAAGCTTGCAGAATTGATCATCATTGAAATCACAAGATTTCATTATCTTTCCTGAAAGGAAATTCTTTCTTTCATTTCAGAAAAGGGAATGAAATCTTAAAATCAGAGAGCAAAGTCTAACAAACACTCTGAAAAGGAGATATGATCAAAAACAATGCAATTGGAAAAAAAACCAGAAAATTTGGAAATAGAGTGACTACAACCAAATGGACTGAGGTGAAATGAGGGGCAGTGAAAAGGACCAAAACTTGCAGAAATTACTCCAACTAAAATCCTGAAATCAGGGAAGAATTTGAAACAAAGAGACAGGAGAATAACCTAAAGAAACTAAATGCTAAAAAAAAAAAAAAAAAAAAAAAGGAAAAATCCAAAAAAAAAGGAAAAAAAAAAAAGGGAATGGGGAGCCCA
>VWZV01005310.1:58110-165508 GCA_013397155.1 Irena cyanogastra | reverse complement strand
TGCCCAAATTATCCTCATTGAAATCACAAGATTTCATTCCTTTTTCTGAAAGGAAATTCTTCCTTTGGACCTGATAAGTTATGTTTGCAATAATTTTTCTAAGATTAGTTCTTTTGAAAAAATTTCAAAGCCAGTATTAAAGACATGAATTTAAGAAGTCTTAAAATTCTTAATCACAGTCCTATACAAGACACCCACAAGAAGCTATGCAGTGAAGGCCACAGCCTCCAGCATGGATCCAAACCAAGGGGTGAGGCTGTCCCCAGTGACCACAAACAGCAAAGTACACATCAGATAAGAAAACGAGAATCCCTGCTAGTGTGCTGTCTTGAAAGAAAACCCAAACCCTAGAAACCTTAAAATCATTTCTTCAAAACATATGACCCCTGTAACTTCTTTCAAAATATGACTGTCCAAAAAAAAAAATAGTTCTAGAAGACTGTGTTTGATTTTTTTAAATTCTTTTTTCTACAGAGGAAAGTATTTGTGAAAAAATTGCTTTCACTACAAGACATTAACCAACATTCTTTTCATTTCAGCCTACCTTAACTCTTCTAAAGAGAGAGGACAAGAGTGGCTCAACCTGCCTACAGAGAGGTACATTGGAATAGACAAAACCCCGACTCAGACAGACAAGTGTTTGCAAACAGGTCCTCACTGCTGGCGTGGCATGACATTCTGAATATAATTCAACACATTTATAAATAAATAAATGCACATTTGGCACTGCAGCATGCATTTAAGTCTGTGAAACATGTAAACGACCATGTCTGACATTTATCTTCCTATCTCAGCATCTCACTCCTCTTCCAAAGGAAGTCCTCAACAGTCAGTATTATCTCTGGAAGAATATTCTGAGGAGATCATCTGGAGTTTTGCATAAGAGGCACAAAACTGCACTCAAGGAGCTTGCTTCTACATGAAATCTCAACCAGTTTCATTTGGTATCTCAAGTAGGAAAGTAATCAAAGCACAGAGTTCCTTGGTTTTATTTTTCAAGCAGTCTAGCAGAGCAATTGCCAATGCATGAATAGACCAAATAACTTGCAACAAACCCTATGAAGCAAGATTAAAAAGCAGTTATGTGCTTCCTTTTGAACACTTTTCATCCAGGTCAAAAAATCAGTAACACGAGGTGAAAGTCAGGTAAAAATATAAAATTATGCCTAAGCCAAAGGAGTTGAGTCAGTTGCACTGAGATGTCTAATTTAATTAATTAATAAAATAAATAAAAAAATAGAATTTTACAGAAATACAGTCATTCAGAGGAACTAAACTCTACAGGGAAGACTTAGTCAAGAAAAACTGAAGTTAGGACTGGGAGATATTTGAAATGCTCATTCTTACTGTGAAGGCAAGATGGCAATTCAGAAAACTAAGAGACAACCTCAGCAATTAAATACTGAAGGAACAGAGATTATGAATACAAATACTTGTGTGGTTATAAAAGCAAAGCCCAGCCTTAGAAGGCAGGTGATACTGAGATAAATGCAAGTTTGCATCATTCAGATTTCTGATCTGGCTGATGAATCATGACACCTCATCCTGCTGCTGTCTGATGTCAGGGAAAACTGAATTTCCTGACTCCTCTCTTCAAACACCCACTAAGAAAAATGGCACTTATCTGCAACACTTGGTTTCCCATACCAATAGATGGAGGTTGCTGAAATGCACAGCTTCACAAGGAGGTGGAGCAGATCATGATTTCTCCCAAACAAAGGATGAGTGAGTTTAATGAAGCTGGTTTTGGATTTGCCCTCAGATGGAAGAGGTTATTATCACTCGTAATATGGCAGGCTACTGTCTCAAGATTGTATAACCCAGAACAGAGTGGTGAAATCCTCTAGGATGACAGTGCTTCTAAATGACTCAACTCCACCTTAAAAGTCAGGAGAAGGCACTACTCTCAGCAGAGTGAGTGTTCAGAGAGAGAACACCAGCAAGAAACTCTTTAATAATAGCTCTGCAAATAGAATGAAATAGTGTACATGCTATATTTGTGAATGTTCATGTTTGATGGGATTATTTAGAAAAGTTAAGCTTTCTATAGGTGCTGATTTTGAGCTCAGATATTGGTTAGCTTATTAGTACTTAACATTCATAAATTCTGTCCATTAACATTCTGTTGCCATGGTCATTAAGAGAGAAAAAGCAAAATTAGAATGTGAAGAAGAGAGAAGACTCTGCATAAATGGGTGAGTGGTGTGAGTGGGTCATGTCAGGAGAGACATGGTAAGAGAGTTAAAAATTTTGTCTAGGGGTATAATTACAAAGACAGTAATTCCCCCACTTCTCAAACATATCAGAATGGATGGAGAAGATGCTTTTATTTCAGCCACTTTCCCATTTTATTGTCTACTTAAAATAAGAAAAGGAGTATCTCATGGATCTGTTGAGAGAGGGAAAAAAATGTCATTATGATCACTATTTTTAAAATCATAAAGCAGTATCCACTGTTCCTCTTTAGGGGTGCTGAAAAATTTTTAATCTGGGGGTAAAATTAAATTTTTTTGGGATTCTGCTCTATATGATGAGGAATATTTTGCCAGGAAGATGTGCAGACGACGGAGTATGGCAAAGTTTCTATCTTTATAGGACTGGTAGTTTCTCTTTAGCCCCTTACTTTATTTAACCCAAATACTACCTCTCTGGGCACTAATAGCACAGATCAACACCTGGGCTATTTCTGTACAGACAGCTTGAAGTGCAGAGAAGGAAAAGTACTGAACAGGTCTCTAACAGTGCTGCAGTTAGGGTTTTTTATAATGATGGAAAATCTATAAAGTAGCCTTTGCTAAAGTAATGATTATTCCTGATTATAATGCAGAGAGGATAGTCAATAAGTCAGAATGGATTAGGGGAAAAAAAAACTAAAAAAAGCCAACGACAACAGCAACAACAACAAAAAGGCAACAAAAAAGAAAAAACCAAAGGGAAAGTTTATTTTGCAAAACATTTCTGCCATGTCAACCCCATGTCAGAGATCTCTGACCCAGTTTTATTTGGACTTGAAGTTTTGGACTCCCCTGCACAAAATTGGAGAAAACTGAATATAAACCACACCTGCTTCTTCATGATCCTCTGAGGTCACTGAGTCCAAGAATTCTCAGGAGTTGCATTTTTAACAAGTAATAAAATGACAAATGTTTTGAACACATTCTTATAGAAGAAAAGTATCAAAAAACTATTTCTAAGGCAAGTATCTAAGTGATTCCTAGGAAAATTCATCATCCTTGTATTTTGTTCATGTGATAATATGAATTAACTTAATAGCCCAAATAATTTGCCTGAAATCATATATTTAAAAAAATATTTTGAATACTCCACTGAAGGCTGATTAAAATTCTAGGAGAGAACAATCTACAAATACTCTTTATAACAAAGGATTTGGCAATAGCATAGTTTTCTCTGAGAGACATTCTGGACATTTTTCTGAAGCGAAAATTGTACCTTGAGTGTGAGAAAAATCTTTTTAATTTTGCAAACTATTTGAAAGAAATGGAGAATGGGGTGGGAGGGGGCAACCTGCTCAGCTCACTTGTTCACAAATATTCATGTGGTACTACAGCATACTGACAAAAACAAAAGACATTAATTTCACTTTTGAAAATATTTTTGTATTTTAATTCATCCTATCTGAATCACTACCTCAGTTCCAAGAGAAAAGTTCCTGCTGTTACCCATCAAACTTAAAAATGAAAACAAACACATCTGTCCTTCATTGATAGCCAAAGGGGAAGTTGCCACTCCAGCACCATAGGTCATGTGTTCATGTTTTATCATCTAAGAAAAACCATTCATTTTGAAAACATAAAATATCCTATCTGTATCTACATAACACCTTCTAGTTTCAATTGCCTACAAAACTCAAGGACAGAATTAAAGTTTCTGTCATGTAATTATAAAATCACCAGCTGGCTCTGTTTCACATTAACTTTTCCTCTTCTTTCTTTAGCATTTTCCCCTTCTTTCTTTCACATTTTCCTCAGGTCCTCAGCTTATTTTAAACACCCACAATAACATCATTTCACACAATTTTTTTTTTCTTTCCTTTAAATAGAAAAAAAAAAGACACTCTTACTTGTTGGAAGTTAGAAAAACAGCTCCAAGGGGCACGGTGACACTAGGCAAAAGGGAAGCTTACAATGACAAACTTTTGAAGAACTCTGATCTTAAAACCTGACCCTTACACAGACACACAAGTTTCCACAAACTTTGAGCTCATGTGACCAACTTTATCCTCAGCAGCAGCTTCTTCTTTTCTCATGGATTCATATTCAAAACTTCCACTCCAGTGTACACAGATTTACTTACTGTCTGCAGGTTACTTTGCATTTACTTCCTCCTTGTGATCGTTATTGTTTACTTCCAGTCCTTTGGCCCTGCAAAATACTTCTATATCTCAGTGCAGTGCCTAAGAATTTTCTCCCAAAGAATTGTAGCCTTTTGGGGAGTAGATCTTCAGAAAGTAGAAGCAACACCAGTAAACTTGTATTACTTAATTAAAAATTAGTTTTCTGTTGGATTCTATGATCTTGTAGGTCTTTTGCTTAGCTAAATTTTTTAGTTTTTATTTTTTTAAAATATTCCAGGCAAAATAGAAGACAAAATTCATGATATCTATTCGGGATAATATCCTTGTAAACTGCCTTAAAAGTAGACTTTGAAGTCTGAAAGCTGCATGCAAATATCTCCTTGATATTATCTTAAACTGAATATTGAATATGTTTTAGAAATCAACATTTTAATTGTTCAGTAAATATTTGATTTTATAGTTAGCTTATGCAAGATATAAATCTTCCTTCAGAAAAACCTCTTTGTTTTCTGGTCTTCAGAACTTCCTCCCACTGTCTTTCTCTTGTCAGGCCTACCTTGAACATTTTATACTCTTCAGAGAAAAAGTTTAATGAACTGTGGATTTCAAATGCTGTTATGTGCATGTTTGAGTGCATTTTTTTAAGTTATAGAACCATGTTCTGCTTTCACCTGCCTGTATTCAGTGCCATGTCTGCCTACAGCAACTAGTACAAAATTCCTGCCTCACACATTCCCCGCTGGGGAATTCTGCTTATGCCCAAACTGGCCTGCCCCAGAACTTAAACACCAGTGCAGCATATCATATGAGAGGAAAAAGAAGGGAAGAAAAAAGGTATATTCATACATCCTTATTCATACAACATTAACTAGAATTGCCTTTATCGGATTTTTTTACTAAGCTGTGACTAAAACTAGTCTCACAAAGCATTGTATTTAGCAAGAATAAAAACCAATTTCTATAATATCTGCATATGCTCAGAAGAATGTAGAAGTGACTTATTTGTTATAGTTCAACATCAAATCTATGTCAGCAGGACTTTCTCCATTGACAATGCTGGAATAAGATCCATGTGAAGAATTTCCCTTACCAGAAATGTAAAGAAAGAAAGGAAACTGGTCCCTTTGCATAATGCAGCTAGATGTGCTGAAGCCTTGGGCCACAAGCTGTGAACTTTCACCCAGATATTCTGAATTTTCACCTACTTAAGAAGGTACCAGAGCTGGTTCATACTGGAAGATAAGGAAGCAAGGAAGGTTGAAACTGCAGCCTGGGAGATAAGAGAACCGGCAGCCTCCCTAGAGACAGTGGAGAGACCCAACAAAGAACATGAAGGCTGCAGGTCCTAACTTAATCATTATAACAAGATGTCACATGAGGGGCAGAAAACTTAGACTGTAAGATTTTAAATGCCCCATTTTGTAGGGCTGGATTTTCAGGCCAACTTAGAGAAATCTCAGAACAGGCTTTGGGCTTTCCCAGGAGAGAGCTGCTTGCCTTTCCAAGGACAGCTCTGTGAGGAATTTCATGTTCTCAGGCAATGGACTGATAAGGTTTTTGTAAACGTCCCTTATTTCACAAATATCCCTTTTGTTTACTTTTCCTTTACTGTTCATTCTCAAAACATTGTTCTCTGCCTCAGCCCAAGCGGTGGCAGAAAGGCGTTGTGCCACCTGGACAATCAAATAATGGTTTGTGAGTGGTGGTATAAAAAAGATGCCATGTTACGTTAAGGTGAAGCCTTCTGATCTTAAGAAATGTTGAAGTCTCATTTCATGCATCTGTAACAGCAACACCATTTCTTTCTTCTGATTCCCTCTCTGGAGGCACATTCTGCTGGAATGTATTTTGTCACCGCACTCTACGAATTCATTAGTTGAATACTGCCTGAGGCTCAGCTCTGGGAAACCTAGAGTGGAGCCAGAAGGGAAAATATCTGCCTTAGTGTGTGTGTGTGCCTGAAGTCAGCACAGGGCACCCACCAGCTCAGTGGAGCTGCCCACCATGGTGCCCACCTGTTGTCAAAGTCTTGGGTGGTGTGGGTGCCTGAACGTGTGATGACTTCCACTTTCTCTAAAAAGAAAACCTCACTTCTGTGTTGAAAGTGTCCAGGAACAAGTTTCAGCACTTTATGAATCTTAAGCACCCTCCTTATACAAATAATGCAAATCTTCATAGAAGAATTACAATTAGCATTTGCTTTCCTGCTAGTGACATCTATGAAAAAACAGAACTGGAAGGGTGAGGTCTGTGTTTCTGTATTACTTCCTTCTCCATCAAGCATTCTGCTTATTATTTAGTGCCTTATTAGCACTATTGAACATAGACTCTGTATACATCTTGCACATAAAGAGAACAACAAAAAGTTATTTTTGATGGAGGGGGATGTTGGAACATATCCCAGTCAAAGATAGTAAATTTAAAAGGTTTTGGACTTTCTCTTGTTCCCACCTTCAGATGTTTTCATTTATAGTATTTCCTTACACATAAAATATTGGAAATAATTTATAATCTCTAAAATAATTGAAGGATCACAAATATTTAGGTGATCCTGCAGGACCAAACATAACCCCCATCTGGTCTTCTGAGTATATTTTTAATGAAATAAAAAGTAAAAATAACTCATTTTAAGAAATCATTTTATAGCATCTCCTGTTTTGGTAAAAGCTCTAGGCTGCCAGAAACTTGGGGTTTGGTGTTACCTCAGGCAAACATCTATCTGCATGCTTATCTCAAACACAAATTAAACATGTCACAAGTTAAGGGGTAGGTTGGAGACTTTACACAGCGCTCTTGATAAAGCCATATATTATCCCACAAGCACAACTTAGCATAAAAACCTGCCATCATACCACAAAAATTCTTTAATTAGCTGGAAAGTGTAACAAAAGTTTCAGCTACCAAGAAATACCAAAGGTTAGAAAAGGCTTTTAATCTGAAGTTTTCTAATTTAATCACAGACAGGAAAGTATTAAAAGGAAAATATTATTATCTTCAATAGTGGGGGGAGGGGGCAAACCTGCCAAAGGAGCAGGACACTTAATTAATGCAGCACACTTCTGTTCTGTCAAATGGACACTTGAATGCAACTGGGAGGAGAAAACTGGTCAAATTTTCCAGTCTTCAGCACTGAGGCTCTTGGAATGGAAGATGAACCTATAAGATAAAGATAGGAACATTTTGGAAGCCTGGACCAGAGTGGGCCAGTGTGAAATTAATTTACTGAGATCCATTTACTATAAGGTTTGGAAAACAGACTAAATATACAACAAAATTTATGTCAATCAGCAATTAGGAAATACTCATTTATATAACAGCCAAAATACTTATTTGCTTTCTAGGTTATTTGCATGAAGAGTTTTGCATTGATGGTTGCTGATTGAGTGTTCAATGTTTTCTTCCACAAACCTTGCTGAAAAATTGTGATTAAAGTCCTGGTGTGGTGCTGGCTGTGAGCAAATGGTCACTGACACAACATCCAGTGGAAATAACTGTGGGGGGAAAACTCAATGTTCTGAGTAATGCTGCTGGGAAAGAATGACAGAAAAAAGACATATTCACATTACTGACAGAAGGAAACGAGTCAGATAATGTCTCTTCCAAACTTCACCCACCAAAATTCCCAGCTCTCTGTAGATTTATACTGTGGGTAGTAACGTTGGCATAGATCACTCTGATTGCCCCATGTCACATGCAGTAGTGGCTGTCCTGAAGTGATAAATAGGAACAAGAGTAACAGGCCTCACAGCATAATGACCACAGTGTACTGATAATCACATAATTAATGTCTTAAAAGTCACTGAAAAAGAGAGGGTGGAACTTTAAGTTAAAATCTGTATTAAGTCAAAGTTCCTTAAGGGACACTTCAAAGTGATGGCAGCTGCAGGAATAGACGAACATAAAATACCAAGCAATCATGAAGGAGTAAAATGGAAGAGTGAGAAAAAAGCAGAGGACTAAGTATTATAGTAAAATAATAGCATGTTCATACAGTAGTGAAACCTAAAAATGAGGAAACAAGAATAAATGTAAATCAGTCACGGATTTTTCTTTTAGACAGGACATGGGAGAAAGCAAGAATTACCAGTATAAAGGAGATTAAAATTTAAACCCCACGTATTGACTTATAAATAGGACCTATCTCTTGAAATGGAATTAAACAGACCTTTTTTTGCATTTTTTTTTGTTGTGTTTATTTTTTGTAAAATAGGCAGCCTGTACTCATAGCAATTTTTTTCAGGTGAGGAACAATAAATTATTAATAATAATAGTAATAGTAATACTAATGTGCAACTGAGGTGTATGTTCATATAAAGATGAATGCAAGCTGCAGAGATCACTCTTTGAGTTCAAAAGTGAATTCATTGATCAACATAAACCTCACATATACAAATTTCATTAAAATCTCTCCAAAATTTGCTTAGGAAAAGCTCATATTTTAAAGCTGTGAAATAAACAAAAAGGCCTGCCTGCATTATTCTTTTTCTCTTCTCCTCTGATGTTCCTGCCAATTTTGTTGTGGTGAACTAAAGCATTTCTGTGAAAGTAACTGACGGCTTCTGAAATGTCTGAGCTTTCGTGGGGGTTGGAGGGAGAAGGAAGTGAAATGCTATTCTGGGAGGAAGTGGTTCTCTTTTGGCAACAGATTGGATTCTTACCCACGCTACTTACGATGTCATAAAATAAAGAAAAATGTGACAGATTCTCTAGCCTGCTACAGCTACCCCAGAACTCCTTCTCAAAAGTCTCAAAATAAGTAATTTATCATAAGTGAGGAATTAAATATGATCAATCTTTCCAGTATTTTAAATATATATATATATATATAGGAAGCTACATCGCCTTACAAAAGGCACCCTGTGATCACAGGCCAAAATCCTCCTGAATTCTTTATAGTCTTTCAGATTTTGCCAAATAATCAAACCAGGATCAGAACCAGGAACTGTCAAGTCTTTAACTTGAAGAGAGAATAGAAGAAATACATTGATACAAATCCCTTTTCTTGCTAATGAGAAAATACTCCACATAGACCAGAAAACAACTGAATGGTCTTGGAGAAGGGTCTTGGTTTTATCTTCACCAGTTTCAAAATGGCAGCCCAGAATTACAAAACCAGAACCATATTTGGAATTATATTTGTGTTATTATATTTTCTATCTGGAGCACCACAGCACACCTTGTTAGCACTAACCATATAGAAGTTCTTCCCTTTCTTACAGGGATATTGTTTGCCTTTCGGGGGAAAACTGCCAATACTTCATGGAAATGGAGTAACGGAAAGGTCAAATAAATGACAAAACTTTCTGAGTCTCCAATTTAATTTATCTACCCCTCCAAAGTACTAATTAGTAAATTAATTAGGCATTAAAAATTCAATTTAGTCCATTAAAAACTATGAAATTAAAAATAAAATTTACTAGAGGAGATAAAATATTCTATTTCTTGTGGCTAAAATTAGCAGAAAACCCTCTTCACAATCTTTTATTATTACTGCTTGCTTTGCAAGGATGAATTCATCCTTTTGCTTACCTATCCCACAGCAATGCTGCAGCAGACTCTGCTGTCAGACTACTCAAACATGTTAAAGAGAAAAGCATCCTTACGCCCCCTTCCTTTTCATGTATGCACTTTGAGTTAATCTCCTCGAATAGAACCTCCACTCTGCCTCCTCAAAGGCTGCTGGTTCAGCTCTTACCTCAGCTCTGCAGCCAAACAGGGTTACAAAACCCCAGTGCTTCGGCCTGTGCCTCTGGGAGATCACGAAGTAGACAGAAAAACAAGGATATTAAATATATGCTTGACTACCCCCTTCCCCTCACAACCACATAACTTTACTTCAGTTAGAGCTACATTTTCAGATATTATCAAATAAGAGAAGGGCAGATGCCCCTCCTGTTTCTTTTTCCTATTACATCAAGAAAGAAGGCCATTTTTCCAATACAATACAGATTTATCAGAGTAAAAAAAGCACAGTTTTATGTCACTTTTGTTCTGTTAAATTTTTTGCTTGCCTATTGAGTCAATGGATGTCCTGGCCTTTGTGAAATGCTATTTTGCCAACCTATGACATATTTATCTGAATTGCATGTGGAATGAACTGTAAAGATGGATATTTTCTTCTCTAAGACACAAAATCTTGTCATTCTGACTTGTTTCCCTTGGTGAAACGTCACACAGACTCCATTAGTTTAGTTCAATAGCCAAATGCTCTGAGGTTCCTGTTTTGGGGTAGAGATACAAATAAGCAACTCTTCTATTGCTGTTTTGAGAACTGAATTCTAATTTCTTCTACACTTTGCAAATTATTGATTTCAGTTCAAGGATCACTGTGATCAGAAGAAGCTGGGAGTAAACCAGAAGATTTGAAAATAGAGCTTGTATGAAGTCCACCCACTCTTAAAAATATTGCTTAAGGTTAACTTTATGTGTCATTGTGTACTGTTACAAACTCTAAAAGTTTTCCTGAAAGATTTCTTAAGATTCTTAATGTACAGCGTGGTTAGAAGAAATCCAATTTACTAAAGAGAATAGGCTCCATGAGAACAGAATTTAATGTCAGATAGAAATTACATGCTACATATTCATCAGTAATTCAAAAGAAACATGGAAAATTAAAAAAAAATCACTTGAAAATTATCCAGGAAAAGTCATAATTTGGAAATACTTGAAACAGTAAAAATACTACAGAGAAAAGAAATGGCATTATATTTTTTTTATTTTAGGGCAGAATGAAGCTAAGGACTATTTGACAGATATGCATAAGTCATATTACTCTAATATGTTTTTACTTTTAAAATTAAGAAATTCTGCATTTCCTTCTGTCTGTTGAGAAATCAGAATCATAATGTTAATATATTGAGTACTGACTTTCTATGTCTCTGTTAAGAGCACCATAGGACTCTCTAAATAGCAAACAACATATTGTAGCAACTGTTTATGTGGGACTAATCATAGAATTTTCCAGCATTTCTGCTGTACATTGAAACTTTGTCAAGTTCTCAGACAGAGTACTCCATGGGGCACTTATTTCCTTTTTTCAATACAGCATTACTGAAGATCTGTCTTTTGTTCCCTGAACTCCTACATCATAAGCAGTGCTAACATAATTTCACTCTGTTTCTGCTTTGTAGGGTGGGATTTGTGGGTTTCTGAATTTTTCCAGATGACTGTTAGTGCTGACAAAGTGTGCCTGGCAGATTTCCAACTCATTTCTTCCTCCATCAAAACATCATTTTCTGTAATGTTTCTTCCCATTTGTGACTGTCAGTCCAGCACTTGGATACACACAATAAAGGGTGACACTAGGTTGTGCAGGCATTTCCATAATGGTGCATAGAGCATGCATTTGAGCAGTAAAATGTTTAGGGCTGAACCTTAACGGAAATAAGTCACACTGAGTAAAGTCAACTTTTATTTTTAATGAGGGCCAACAACTAGTGAGAAAATAAGCAACAAGACTGAATAAATAAATACATGAATAGGTACTTATAACCTGTATCTACTGGACTGAGCACTTCTGAAATTAAGAGTTGAACTCTTTACCTCTCTAGCAAGGGAGGGGGGATGCTTCACTTGTGATATTTCACTTGTCTTTGAATGCTCAGAGCATATCTAGATCTAGATAATATTTAATGTATTTAGGGACTGGAGTCATTAGCCATCAGAGTTATACAGGGTGGTGTAGGCTCATTTTCACAGAACGTTTTTTTTTTAATGACCTCTGACAAAATTCTGCAGCACTTTTGGGCCAGCATAAGCTCTTTGGGGCAGCTATGAGGAGCAGCAAGGACACCTTGCTCCCAGCATCATCCTTCCTATGTACAGAGTCACAGAATATTCTGAGTTGGAAGGGACCCACAAGGATCATTGAGTCTGGTTCTTAAGTGAATGGCCCACACAGTGATCAAACTCACCAGCTGGGCATTATTAACATTATTAGTGTGCTCTGTTAAACACTGGCACTGCTGGTGTTGCAGAGGGAAGTGGGGTCTGGAATAATAAAAACAAGATTATTTCCACCTACTGTATTCTTGTGCTACCATCAATAATGTGCAGGATACAGGCTATTTCAAAATTTCAGGTCATTCACTAGACATTTGCATTCTGGAGAGGCCTGGCGATTGTCTGCAATTGCAAGCAGATCTATCATTTTTAACTCCTGCAACCTCTTCCATATTCAGATGGAAGAGATTCAGTTTCTAATTTGGTGAGGTAGAAAGAAAGGACAGAAAAACGTTTTGCATTGTGGATAGGAGTCTTCTAGAGACNATTGTGGATAGAAATCTTCTAGAAAAACATTATAAAAAAAAAAAAAAAGAAAAAATAAACAAAAAACCTCTTTAAAAGAGAGAACTTTTCCGACCCTAATTGGTTTAGATATTAACGTTCTGGTTAAAGCAGAGTTTATTCAAAAGAAAACTAATGCTGGTTTTGTTGATGAAAATCACTTTAGAGTTATACAGAAGTAGAAGTTAATCACAGTTCTTTTAGTCTATAAAACATTATTATTATTATTACTATTTCCTTAGGCTTTTTGAATGCAAGACACTCCTTAATGGCTTCCACAGTAAAATAAATTAAATGCACCATTTAAATTTAAGGAAATAATTTATAATTGACTGTATGAACCAACAGGCCTTAGACCTTACAGGCAGTATGAAGACTATGGTGTAAAGGGGAAAAACAGTAAAACTATAAAAAAATCTCAAATGGAAATTTAAAGAAAATTAAAATAACAGTTTCTAAGTGACAGTTATTCTTTGGTCTACTATCTCCTGAAGTTGTGTCTTTCATTTTCATGGGCCTCATGAAAAGGTGAAGCACTTGAAGTGTACACATGGGAAGGTGATTGTTTCTCCTGAAGCAGTGGAAAGATCATGGAATATCAAAATGTAATCCACCCCTATAAAATGATTGCATGAAACACTAGAACTTTTCAACCCTTTTATCCTGAACCACTCAAAAATGGTTTGTCAGCACAGTTAGTCCTTCATAAGACCAATGTTCAAGTGCTTGGTTAGGATGAGAAGATTTGCAACATCATCTCCTAATTCAATGTGTTGGACTGGACTCTGTTTCAATGACAGGACAGTAACAAATGCAAAAGTTCTGAACCCTATGTGTCCTCTCTATGGGAACTTCTTAGTCATGAAACTTCACAATCCCGTACGTTCTCAACAATTAAATACTTCTCAGGGTAAGTAACATTAATCTGGCTAAATCTTCTTAAAATGAGCAACTTCAGCACACAAATTGAAATCACACCATGCCAGAATATTTCGTAACAGGGGAATTCTCCTGGTCACAACATAGGTGCCTGGGGAAAAGTGTCTTTTCCCAGGATTAAAAACAAGTGTGGTTTTTAATTAATCATGTAACTCCACAGGTATTTCATTCCCAGTGGAATTTAATTTATATTCCAGTAATCTATAACTGCCTGATATGGCCTGTGTTGGGTTAGCTTCTTCAGAGGATGACTTCCTGCTTTCTCCCAGCATTTGCTTACAAAGGTAATTGCAGTATCCGAAAGTTTTTATTGCTATACTGTAACAAAACATTGGGATGAAAAAATCTTATATGTGTATAACAGAAAGATTTATTTCACAAAATATGATGTTCTGCTTTTATTTAGCTATTGCCTTTGGCTGTAAACAAAGCATCAGATTTGGATTTTAATTTTCTTAGTGAGGCAAATTATTCCTTTTAAAATCATAAATGCATGCTTGTGACCTAACTGCTTCCATAGTAATAAATCAGAATATTACAGGGAATATAAGCCCCACAGAAATCACAATGAACACGCTCTTCATACAGAGACTACAAGTCTCTTTACAAAAAGAAAGGAGAAATGAACCTAAGATATAAGCAGCTTCATCTGAATAGAACAGTCATCATTTCCATGAACTGTTAGCAGGCCTTCAATAGACTGCTAGTTCATATTTCCCCAGCTAGGAAATTAGTGCAATTTTCTAATATTGGAGACTATGCACCACAACACATGGAATATCTTCATACAAAATACCCAAGTCAGGAGAGTACATCCATAACCTTGCCAGGTGTCAACTGTTCTTAGTAGACTCCTTTGTGAGTTCATCCCTTTTGAATCAGTGTAGAAGTATTTCCATTGATGTCAGAAGCAGTTTGAGGGGACGAACTGAATTTCCTTTTAATTATTTCTAAGGAGAAAATCCAGTATTTGTAGTTGCAAACACATAGATGAAGGGTATTTTAATGAATTAGAATAGCTATGTAATAATTGCCATGAGTGTTTTCAGATTTTTTTGTATGTAAACATCATTTATAACTAATTCTAAAGCAATGGGATCGGCATTTCAGGTCACAATTTTTAAATGAAAAATAAACAAAATAATAAGAATTGCAAAATGCTTCCTTTCCATGGCTCTTTGTTTTTCAATATTAAACCTGCTGTGGATCAGTAAATTGTATTATGAAGAAAGTACTAGAGTTTAGTGCAAAGCTTGAGATGATGGCAAAAATTAATATTCATCTTTTTTCTCTGCTGTGAATGTAAGACTGAAAACACTGTTTCATATGATTTACTTCTCTGAGTTGTTCAAATATCACCTCAGCCACAGTTACCCATCAGGATTCTCATAAGGGGACAAATGAGGGACACATATCATATTTTCACATATTTTATTCACAAGTTTTCACATAATTTTATTTTCAGAAAACACCATTTGTAATTGTCCAGATTGTTGGTTTGCCCTGCAATATTGCATAGCTATTTTCTTCTGAATGCAGTTTTTCTTAAAACTCTCTCAGATGCACTTTTTGCAGTTATGCTCTTAGCCATAGTAAATCAAGGGTTAGAAATATTTTACAGCTGAATTCGTACCTTGCAGAAAGTGGAATAGAAAGATTTAATGTTTAGCTCCACAGGTCATTTCAATCTGAGCACACAGGGTTCCTTTTCATGAAAATGTTTTCATGAAAATGTTTTGCCTGTATGCAAAACCTGAGGGCTCCCCTTTCACTGCTTTTGCGTATCCATCTGCTGTTTAGGAGACACAAACAATAGTCACCAAGCATCTTGTCACTGCCTACCATGGATATTTTTCATAGTACCTGTAAGCTCAATAAGGGTGAAGTTCTAGTTCTAAACAAGGCATCTCTAAAATGGAAAACATTTATCCTATTGTATGCTGTCAGTCCACTTTTCTTGAGAGTCATTCTTTGATGGTGTGAGTAGGCAGACACTATAGTTTCCTACAAATTCCCTTATATGTCTGTGAAAAAAAGTGCACATGAAAAAGGCATGAAAAATCTTTAGTGAAGGCTCTTTTGTTAGCTTTTACTATTTTGCGTGCTGAAAATGGAGAAAAGCAGGATTATAAGCCATCACAGAACACACTGAAAAAGAATATGTCTTGAACAAATTGAAGATAACAATTTCTTCCTGACATTATGTTATAGATTATCTGACTGGAAAAGGGCAGGGAACTGCAAGCAACTAGCTGGCTGGTTTTGTTATGCATGTACACAGTGATATTATTGTATAAGGTCCAGTGAAAGGTGCTTTCTTCTGTGAGGAATATCACATAGTCACCTAACAAAAAAAAAGAGAAGCAAAAGTATGTTTACTAAGCAAGAAAATGATTGTTACTGCAGCAGAAAATATATACCTCCTATGCATGCTGCAGGGATCAGTAACAAAACTGTCTAGAAGCCTTGAAAAGGAGTCTGGGTATAAAAGCTAGGCTATCCTCCTAGAGGAAGGAAGAATGCAGATATCCTGAGCATTGCTGGATCAAGAGAGAAAGCAATGGATGAGAAGGTTAAAAAGTACTTAATTACTTAATTTGGTACAAGCAAACTATACACAGATTATCTTCTGTTTATCCACCTGCATCACTTTGCAAAGGTACAAACATTTGTAACTGTGTAGACTCTATTAGCTATTGTGAATAAGTGTTTGTAGATGTATATAGACTTTAACCTGATTTGGATAAAGTACCATTTTTCAAGTTAGAAAATACAGTTTGTTCTTCATCCAAGGCTGTGGAGGATCTTTAAAACAGGTCTGTGACACAAGTAGTCTCCACTCCATCCAACGTCATACCCTCCGTGAGCCAGGCAAAGCCATAGGAGGGATCCACAAGGGACAAGGCAAGTGAAAGTGTCTCTTAGTGGATCTTAATGGCACTGAAACCTCCCTCGCATTCATCAGAATTACCTGAGTGTCACAAGGAGAGTGTCCCAGTGACTCCAACTGTGTCCTATTGCACAGAAATTCAGCTATTAGAATTTTCCAGCAATATAAATTCGAATTAGATTTATGTCTGATTTATTCTATCATAGTAAAAATCTAAATTCTCTGAAGGTAAATATTTCCTTACTTCTACACACCATAAGTACATGATATATAGCTTAGACACATAACTTTCAGACTACTGAGGTTAGCAGAATTCTCATCTCAGAAAGTCCATAGTTATGGAGCTAGGAAAAAATAAGTTTCAGTTGTTTTGCTGTTCATCGGTTGAACCTTTAAGTTATATTTTAAAGCTTAATACTGCAATCATGAAGTCTAGAAATTGATATCAGAGACTTTCCTGTTATTGTTGAAAATGCATTTTAAACAAGAAAGACACAACTAAAAAAGGTTTGTTAAATAATGGAAAATAAACATAGGAAAACATACCAACACTCCACATATTTTTGCCCCACTTACAAATTAGGGCATTTTCTGTAGCACAATTCACTAATTAAAGTCCTATGTACAGTTCTGACATTTTGCCCTTTCTCAATAGGTCTGAAATTCACTTTTCACGTACAATATCCTCAGCAAATAGTAACGTGAACAAAATACATATCAAACTGCCACCTGCTGAGATACAGATTTATTGTGTTGACACAATACAGATAGTCTTATTTCATCCTCATTCATTAAGCACATTTCACTATAATCACTGAAAGATACTATATCACAGAGCAGTTAGAAATGCTTTAAAATTGAAGACTTGAAGTGTGTTAAAATAACTTTTGGAGAATGAAGAAGGAAATTTCCACATTTCTCATCAAAGATTATAACAAGAGATGATAAAATGCTGTTATATTTTGTTCCGAGCAGGTGCACATTAATCATCAGTAATTTATAGTCTGCATGACTAATACAATCAGCTACAAAAAAGTAACATTTTATATATTCTCCCATTCAGCATTCTTTTGCAGCTTTATTTATAATTATCAACTACTCTAACCAGAAAGAAGCTTCCTATAGAAAATTTCAGAGTGTACAAAATAGACATTTCTGTTTCATACTCTGAACATTATTTACTGAGTTATGATTTTTAATCATTATTTATTATATAAATGGGCTATCAAACAATCTGTGGGCTGTAACAGTTTCATTTCATCTCAGGCTGGAACTATAATTGTCCTAATCTTCAACCAAGGATGGAATTAGGGTGGAACCTGGAGCTGCGTGGGCATGTCTAGGTTGTTATTCTATGGCACTCACTCCATCACTGGAGGGGATGGAACCAAGGGATTCTCACTTTTGGGAAAAAGGGGTGTGGCTTTGGCTGGAAGAAAAATACGTCGTTCAGCAGTGGGAAAACACAACTGCTGCTGTCATGACCTTATCAGAGTTCAATTTCAAAGTTCATAAGGATTTAGAAGGCAGTAGCTGGCCTGAGAGCTCTGGTTTACGGTGTAGGGATGGGCAGTTTTAGCTCCTGAAATGACTCCTTATTAATTCTTTAGGGTGAATTTGAAGAAAATAATTCATTCAAGAGGATAAAATTCAGTAATAGAACACAAAACTCAAAATATTTCCACTGAATTTTATTGTGACTCCTTACTTAAAACACTGGTATTAAGAGACAATTTCCTCGCTTTTAATGTAAGTCAGATATATGCATATTTAAAGGATTTGACTTTATATATGTACATATCATCTTTCTCTGTTAAATATTGTAATAATTAATAGTAAAAGCACAAAACCTTACTAAAAAGAAATAGCATTCTTCATGAAAACTTTGCAAAGCAGAAAAGTTGAAATCATCAACTTCTTTGAGAAGCTCAGTAAAAACTTGAGCCATACAATCATCCAGTTATAAAGCCTTCCTCTTGTATTTTGAGCTTTTTTTCACTCTAAGTTTGTTTATGGGCTATTGTCAAATACAGGCAGAAGTAAACAAAATTTAGTTTATAATAGAGCAGTTTTGTTGTTCAGAGAGAAAAAAATAACTGTGGAACAATACAACAAATACATTGTCATGAAAAGTCTACATTTTTGCATTAAAAAAAATAACTTGGGAACAGAAGAGTTCTGAACTGCACAATTCTCTATGAGGGTACAACATCTCCAGAGATTAATTTCTCTGTAACTTGTTACAAAGAAGAACATTCGACAAATGTGATCGGGCTCCTTTGTGGTTTGGTTTGGTATGTATGAAATTTTCTGAATAAATCTACAAAGGAAATCATGAGACAAGTGCTGAATCACCAGTCAAACACAGACAAGTGCCTTGCCTGACACATTCCTCCTGATCGAAACCTATGTACTGGGTACAATTCCTTGAAGCAGGCAAAGAATCTAGGGCTGCCACTGCAAATGTGGGTGGAAAGCTGAGCTGAGTAACCTGTTGAAATATTTTAATTCCTAATATCAACTAACTGTAGGGTCTGTAAATGATCTGCAATTTCCCTTGATTCTGTCCAGCCATTTTTTGGCTTGACTTTCAAAAATCCAGTCTGCCTCCTCTTCAGAATCTCTACCTACTCCTTAGAAATCTCCTGAAGATTTAGGCACATCATGTACTTAATTTTAAAAAGACTGGGATAGAATATGTGAGATCCTATTTGTTGTTGCCAGGGCTAAATGGGAGCTTGGACTTAGGAAGCCTTCTCCATAAAGGTGCCCCCTTGACCTTGTCTGCCTCGACCAGGAGTCACAGATGAATCTCTAAGGGTGATCACAGCAGTGCTAAAAGGGACAACATGAATTTTGGTGGGATGAGGTTATGCATATCTGTCCCTGGATTCCCTTTGCCTGTAGGTACAGGGCTTCACTGACTTGAGGAGAAAAACCTCTTTCCACTAAATAAATCCCAACTGAGTGATGCCACTAGAGGGAGAGCTGACCATATTTATCAACAATATCACACTACTACATGCATCTCGGTGGTACCAGTGGATTGTTGAGCTAGGTAGGGGCAAAAAACCCCAAACCTCTTCTATTCCAGACAAAAACTACCCCAATTTAAAAATTATTACAGTTATATGGGTAGGCTGGATTATGTCAATCATTTAGGAGAATGATGGAGACAAAAGTGGAGGGACTCTAAAGAGCATTTCCACCCAATGCGAGCAAGACCAGTCTCATTCATTGCACTCCAGGCAAGTATCTATTGATCTGTTCCTAAGAAACTGAGTAATGATGACTGGAGTTTCTGGAGAGATCATTGGTTTGATGATCAAACAAGACTATTTCTTTGTTTAATATTCCTCTGAGACAGAAAAGTGTTTTCTTCCTGCTAGCCTACACATTCCTCACACCAATTTAAACTCAGGACCTCTCTTCATCTCACAGTGTCTGTGGAGAAGATTTTGTTTCTCTTGGTAAGCAACTTTTAAAGTTTCTAAGGATATTATCAGATCTCCCTCCCCTCAGTCTTCTCCTGTGTAAATTATTCTATTTTCTACAAGTAGTCCTTACGCATGACCATTTCCAGGCTCTGATTATTCTCATTGCTCCTCAACTCAACATCCTCTCAATGATCCACGCCTTTCTTAAACTGGTTGCCCCTAAATGCAGCAAAAAACCTTTACATGCACCATTGATTACTGTTACTAGGGTGTGCTTCCATAGATTTTCTAGTTAGACTTGCAGCTTGAATTAAAAAAATCAAAAATTCATTCCAGAAACGGTTACTCAAATGTTACTTTACTCTTAATGGGAGTTTGATTTTCTAATGCAATTATAACTGCATATTGGTTAATTACTTTCAAGTCCATCTCCAAGTCAAAACTGGAAAGTATGGACCAATAATAAAAGAGATTCTTCCAGAGTCAAACCCAATGGGTATTTTTAAAAGCACATGCTCCCCTCTCAATTTATGCGCTTGTGTAAGAGATCTCAGGCTTCATTTTCATCAGGTTTCCAGTGCTTATGACAGTGTATTCAGCAATTGTGTCAAAAGGCTTCTCACAGTTTAGTATTGTTTTAATTGCTTCTCCTTTATGCAAAAAGCCTATTGGTTTTGGAAGAAAGGTATATTAGTGTAACCTAGCTAATTCCTGGCAAGTTCATTGTTTTATTCCCTAGGTGCCCAACAAGGCTTTTTTACAACATTCTTCTTCTAGGAATTGGCACAAAGTTGAGCATTCCTCATATTTCTAGTATTGATTTTTTGAAAATACAACGATCTCGTCAATTAAGTGATTATTAATGCATTATTCTCTAACTTACTATTTTCCTACATCCACCGGTGGTTTTACCTCTGTTTTTGAAAATCTGTTGTCTGCTTTATTAGAGCAAAAGATCCTTGGCAGGCAAATCCTTTTTGCATTTCCTTTGGGTGTGTGCCTGAGGAATATCTCCCCTATTTTGCAGGTCAAAAGCTGATGGTAAAAGGGGAATAGCCCCAACCTGACTACGAAAACTATAGCAATCAGCAACTGATTGTTGATCTTACGGAACAGTTGAAACTTGAGTGCCATGGGAAGCAAGAATTTGCTTAGATTGGAACAACTGAGTGAAGGAAAAACTCTTGACGCTGGTGGAAACTCACCAGGAGAGGAAAAAAAGATTACAGTTCCTAATGAAGAAAGAATGATTAAATAGCCACTGACTCCTTAAGGCCACTGAGAATTAGCATAGAGATTTCCAGGGAGATGTCCAATGATTTAGAAAAGGGTGATGAGAAGTTGTGGATTTTTTGATACCTAGAATTAAAATCATACTTACTTCCCAACCAGCAGTCCCACCTTACACACTTTAAAAACATTCTTGATTGTGGTGGGTGAAAGACACAAATACTCAATCAAAGCCAGACAAATAATCTATGCCAAAGTCAAATTCCTGCTGAAGCCCCAACAAGCCAATTGTTATTTCTGCTATTCTGAATGTCAGGAATCTGTGAGTTCTCTAGCACTTCTAAGAAAAAAAAATCAACTTTTTTCATTTGCACATTTTTCGTGCTTTTCAAATTTGTTCTTTTTAAAAACTATTTTAAGAATAATGGGGTATGTCAGCTCATCATTCATTCTCTGTAAGCCTCTTTTAACATCAAGAGTCATATTTTAATATAGTATTCTGAATAGCTTTCCTGGAAGGAGACAAGTTTATTATTCAAGCTTGTTTTCTTTCTGATTTTTACATTTACAAAAATCATTATTGTGAAATTCTTCTCTTTATATTGGTTGAAATCCATTATAAAATCATAAAAATGCTTTTTATTTTAAACCTGATTCCCCAGGAATGATGATATTTAAGAATTTTGGAAGGTAAGTAATAATCTCTTTTTCATTTTGGCTATGCAAGATTGCCAAAATCTCCTGAAAAGAGCTCAGAATATTTTTGTCTCAGCCAAAGCTAAATCAGAATCTTGTCTGATTCAACCTGAAACTGGCAGAAATGTTAACCTAAAGCTTATCCAAAGCAAAATGCTTTATTCGCATCTTTTTTCTATTAAAACCCAAGACTAGTCAGAGCAATTCTCTACTCATGTTAGTATTGTTTCAGGGGATTTTGATCATGCCTTCTGTAATCTTATTCCAAAAAAGCAAGAGTTGATAGTGTTTATATGCCTTTGAAATTTCATGTTTTATTTATGTTATCTGTGCATTACACTTCTGGACTAGTGTGATATCAACCCTTGGGAAAATTAAATCCTTTTGCTGAATGGACTCCAAAACAGGTTTGGAAAGCACCACCACAATCCTTGTTTACTGAAATATCACCCTTATTACTTTTTTTTTTTTTTTCCACTTGTTAGTAGGACCAGTGATAGATTTGGCTGCATGTAGGGCAAGGATTTCAATTTCTATTTTAAAGAATGACAAACAAGGGAAAGATAAACAGCTCTTCAGGAGTACAAGGTAACATGTTTTTGCCATTTTTGACATTAGTTTCACCGTTGCCAATATGGTGAACAGAGGGGGTCAGAAAATAGTCAGCAAGGAACAGATAGAGGAAAGAGCAGCACAATACTTAAAAGAGTTTAGAAGATTATTCCAAAAGTCAAAGGGTCTGCAGTGTAGTATTGGGGAGTGGGGGAAAAGACATGGAGAGGGAACCAACTGGCTCTTTGAAATTGCTCACCAGGTGGTTAACATCACCTGTAGATGTGATGTGACAGTTACTGCATTTCGGGAAAAACTGACGAATGCCTGGAAAGATTTGCTGGCAACAGAAACGTCTGCACAGGCTTTTCTGACCCACTCATGTTCCAGCAAAAAGTTTTCAGTCATGCCTTTCTGCAGAGCTTTGTGCCAGTGAGCACACAGCAGGTGGCACTTTCCTGCAGGTAACCAAAATGTCCGATTGTGGCTAACAGCTCCACTTGTAAAAGGGGCTCCCTCAGACAGAAAGTAGTGTGTGTTGATGCTTGTGCCACTTCATCCCCTTGGGATGTAAACACTTGCAGGAGAGAACCTCTTACAAATGTGGTCATGTTCAACTACTGCTTTTCAGTTCCATATGATGCTGTTTTAGAGCTAAAGAAAATCAGTGACCTTTGTTTAAACACACAAACTAGATTGGTCTTCTCAGTCAAAGTCTCCAAGACACAATATAAAGAATTATAAAAGAAAAAATATTATAGAAATTAGGATGTTAGTCCAGCAATTCTTACAAAAAGAACATTTTTATAATAAAAAATAGACCATTGCCTGCACGTCCATAGTATTTGTTTTACGGGACCTTTCCAGCAGTTTGGAAGAAGATTGTCTGCTCCAAAATTTTTAATTGGAATTTTATTCCCATTTCTAACTACTATAAGAATTCCATAGCTTATAGGCCCATCTTCCTATCATTGCAAGTTCTTTGAAGAAATCATAAGTAATATGAAATCCCCTTTATTTTTAAAACTGGAGGTTCCTTTAAACTCTATGTGGTTTTCTTATGTTCACTATCACATTTCTAGAGATGGAGAGTTTTCTTCTAAAGCCTTCCTTCCAACAGCCTTATATTTAGGACTCTTCTATAAATACTGAAGTTTTGGCTCATTTGCTATGTTTGGAAAAAAAAGAAAATTGGCAGAGGCTAATTTTTCCAATTAACCATCATTCAGAGAATGGCAGGTAGTAAACAAAAAAAAAAAAATTAAGGAGAAGGAATGACACACTGGAATGAAATATTCCAGAGGGGGGTTTTCACCTGTAGGCAGATTGAAGTAGTTATTTCTTTCTGTTTCTGATGCACAAAAAATAGTAACTACTTGTACTTTGGCAATAAAATAAATAACTGTTGAGTAGATTGGGGGAAGATCTCTCAAGGCTGTCTCACCACCGGACAGGACACCAGAGTTGTTGAGTCAAAAACCGAAAAATATAAAATAATACCTTGCTTGCTAATGGCATTGCTTTCATTAACGAAGAATAATTTATTATTTGATTGTCAATTGCTCTAAGCATGCCTTTAAACCACTAACATAAAATCTAGTCAAATAAACATTATTTAAAGATTTCTTCCTATATTCCTCATGTAAAGGAACCTGACCTTGACATTTTCCATCACAAAAATGACATGAGGCATGGTGTTTATAAATTACAATTTGGAAGGTTTCTGTGTCGTAAAAAGAGATTTCAAAAGGCAGACTTAATATCCAACATATTTTTAAAATTAAGGTGAGTAACAGAAAATACATTGTCTTACTGATCCAGTATCAAAGAAGATTAGGTAATTTTCCTGTACAGTACTTTTCTTTCAGAAAAAAAAATTGTTGTTAGTCATTTTTTAAAATATTAAATAAGACATGACAACAAATTATTCATAATGTGATTTTACACAAGACAAAAGAAATAGAATCTCCTCCTCTCATGTGTTTCAATATTGAATTAATTGCATCAACAGCCTTTGAAATGTCACTTACATGAGATCATATGTGAGTGATAAAACAGTGGTGAATACAAATGCAGAAAAAGCCTGTTAAATTATCTAGTTGCACTTGGAGTATGCATCAGTTTGAGGAAGCCAACTCAGTTAAAACAAATTCACCATTTCCTCAAAGTTCTCTTTCATAGATTCTAAGCATATTTGGGATAGAAACTATGGCAAAATTTGCAAAGTCAAGATAATTAATGGGATAAACAAGTTCAACTTAATTTAAAGCACTAAAGACTTCTTGTGTTTGTTTGATTTTCGTGATTTTGTTGGACTTAGGGATTTTTTAGTAATTTTTTGAAAGAAACCAAGGGCAAACTTTTCATTCTTTTTTGTAAGGAGTAAGACCTTTTTCCACCTTGGCCTGTAGTTTTCTGATAAAGACCTCCACAGAATACAGCAGCACATAGTTCTGCATCTGTTGGATGATGGAAAACTAAGCCATGGGAAATCCCTGTTCATCAGGCAGGACAACAGGACAGGTGCTGCAGCTAACTCCGTTTCAGGCTTTATTAAACTTTTACAAAAATCTCTGTATAGAACTCCAAAGAATATACCATGGGATAGCCCTAACAACGGGAATTAATGTAGGATCTTAAGTGATTCTTCAGATTGTCACATGAGAGGCAACAAATTGGAGTTTAAATCAAGCACATTCATCATTCAGGCCAGGCATCTGAATCATGACCTAACACAATAATATTACTATTCCTAAGTAAAAATGTTAATCAAGCTAAAATACCTTTCAGCCAGGCAGGTAGAAAAGCTGACTTTAAGACTTTTGCCAGTAAGTTTTGAAATATTTTTAAAGTGACCAGGTCACCCAATTAACATCTCTGCTATTTTAGAGATGTTCTGTCTGACTAAGTGCACAAGATGTCAAAGAATTTATTTCTCTCAGGCTGACAAGTACTTGGATACATAAATGGAACCTGAAAGTCTGAAAGGCAAAAAAACCACAAAAACTTGGGAATTTATATTTGCCAATGAAATTAATTGTAGCCCTTGTTCTCATAATCCTGGTCATTGTACATGTACAAATTATGAATCACATATTTTATTCCCTTGTGACTTGGAAGAATGCCATTTTTCCATTGAAGTAATTTTCTCCCCAGTGCCTACTTTGGCTATTTGGATAGAAGGAAAGCTTGCTGCAAATAATGTTTTGTTTAGTGTTCTGCGCGGGAAACTTCTTGCAGGGTCTGAAATACTGAAAAACTCTAAACTAAGTACTTAAAAGTATTAATTTGGAGAAGCTTGAGCATGTGTGCATAATCCAAAAGAAAGTTGAACAGTGTATTCAACATTTGTTAAAACCACTGGTCTGAATAATCAAGGTCCCTTTGAGATTTTCAGATGGACTTGCTGCTTATTCCCTGTAACCATATTGCTCACTAAGTCCTGTTCTTACAAAACACTTTATCTCTCTCATTATTTTTATTAGAAAATACTTTTGGAACCTCACTGCAGGGATAACTCTGTAGTGTTGTCTAGTTTTCAGGCTAAAGTAATTCTGATGCGTCTTCATACAGTTCTTTCCGTGCCTTTTGCACCTTCTTCCACAAACTTATTTTTAGAGAGTGTTAAGAAAAATTAAATTTGAAAAGGATACAGACAAACAAGAAAATTCAAATCTCTTCTCTGCTTCGTGCTAATTCTCCTTTCTCACATTTATCCCAAGCCAAGCTCATCTTTCTTGAATGTCACTGGCCATAATCTTGCAAAGCAATTCAGAAGAACTCATGTCCTTTCTACAATGATCCTGCATGTGCCTACCTCTGCTGAGGTAAATAAGAATTAAATTCATCATCTCCTGGCACTATGAGTGACTCATGTTCATAAGATAACTGAATCACTGCTTCATGTCCTTCTCTCCAGCTGTTGAAAGCCAAAATGTGCCTACTTTACATCTGTTCTTAGTAACTTTTCAGCTTAAATATTACATTTTATACCAATCACTTTTATTCCAATCCTATTCCTTGAGGCTTCAGGATGATCTAGGTATTAGTCATCTTTGAGATCTCAAATGTCCTTTATATTGATCACACCTCCTAGCCCTGCATCCTCAGCAAATGCCCTGGCACACTCATTAACTGAAGACAGCAGAGTTAACTCCTTGAGGATTCTGTTTAACAATACCTTCATTTGCAATCAATACTTATCTTTCAGTGCTGTTAGCTTTCTCCACCTTACTAGCTGGCTCCAAAACCATGTTACCATCAAGAATCTAATATTCTCTGTCCTAACTAGTCGTTCCTCATCACAGACTGAACTTTTGGCAACAGCAGCATAAAAATGTAATGAGAAGAAGCTTTAAGGAAAGTTAATTTTTCTTACCCAGAGAGCTCAACTGAGCATGGGCATAAGGGGAAACACACAAAAAATTGCAACACACAGGGAGATCAAACAAGCTCCTTTTCCTATTACTCGAAGAACAGAGTTTAGTGTCCCAAAATTCACCAAATAAACAGTGTGCTTAATAGAGCTCCTCTACCTTTTTTCCTAGACTATCAATGGTTTAAGAAAAATCTGTAGCTAAAAACTTCAGTGGAGCTGAGATCCATGGTTAGCCCACTAGAGTTCATGACTAAGTCACCCCAATAAAGCATGGCTGAAACTCTTGCCCCACTGAGTATGAACATCCTCTTACAGCAATGCTTCAGCTCCCAATTTGGGAAAAAAATGTGTTAGTAGCCTTCAAAATCATCCATAACTTGGTAAAAAATTCTGAAGAATGAAAAGGAATCCTTCAGTCTGGATTGGGGAAAGATAACTATAATTTTACCAATATATATTGATATTGCAAATATTTTAGGTTGTTTTTTTCCTTTTAAATCAAATGTTGCAATGATTACTGCAACAGATCCAAAACTGAAATAACTGCAGTTAACTAAGCCTATCTTTTTCCTAGAGAATGCCAAAACCCAGTAGATGTTTTCACAGCTCTGTTCCAGCCTATTGCCAAACTGACTGGTGACTCTTGCACTCTTAACAAAGATGGTGTAGTTGCTAGTTTCATCTACAGAAGGAAATTTTCAGTGGAAGTTTTTTCAGTAGAAAGGAGAAGAGTAAAGTCTTGCTGGGTTTTTTGGTACTTAGTTTTGTTGAAACTCAACTGTATTCAATATTTCTCAGTAAAGAAACAAGAAAATATTTTTTCTTAATAAGCCTTTAAAATATCTTATCTCAACAAAACATCCAGATTTTCTTCAGTTTACCTCCTTGCACATTTATTCACCATGTTCTACATTCTAAACCTTAAGAAATTACAGAATGGAACCCCAAGAATCAACAGAATGTTTCAAATCATTCAAAGCTTGCAAGTGTTGTTACAAGATATGTTACTTTACAGCCAGGCATCAATATATGCATCAGGAAAGTTATTTTTAGAGTCTTCATTTAGAGTCTTCCTTTGACTCTAATCTATAGCTACCATTTACTAAAATTTTCACCAAAACTGAATGGTATGCATGGAAACCAAAAAACTGGCATTTTCTTCTTCTGAGTTTTTGATCCTTTTCACAAGTCCATTTAGACCTGCTATTTAACCAACATAAAATGCTTCCTTTGATACTTCTCTGAAGAGTGCTCACAATTCCACTTTAAAATTTTCCTTGTCTCTTCATGAGTATTGGAGAAAGTGTGATTCCAAACAGTATTTCTATTCTGAATGTAGAGATGTCACTGCAAATGAAGAACAAAACTCTTAAAAATTAATTTAAAGCCTATAAATACATGAAGAGCAGAAAAACTTAATACAGGACACAAACAAAACTAAAGGAAAAACATTATGATCTTTTTAAAGATGAAGTAAGTTAATTTTGCTCTGAAGAGTAAACTAGGCAGTACAGTAAATGAATTAAAACAACTTCTAGATGTATTCAAAGTACTTGTTGCATAAAGTCAGAGGTTTGAGAGTAGCTATAAACTTTCTTGGCTTTGGCAAATTTATGATCCACTCTTGCTAACCACGTAAAATAGAAAACAGGACTAAGGTTCTACTTGGACAACCTAGTAAAATTCCTTTTCTTTCCTCGGATTGTGCAACTTGTGTAGAACTATGAGTTAGAGCTTGAGGGTGCATTTTTTCTCATGTCCTTTTAATAACTCAGAGATGAAACCAAGGTGGCACGTCAGTGCTTGGCAAGAGAATACAATAGATCTCAGAACATTCTTGCTCAGGGGTGGCCTTCTGCTTGTCTGAACGCCTTAAGCTGAGACTGCCTGAACAGACTGTGCTGTTTCTGGAAGGTTAGTGTTGCAGTAATTTCCAGGTACAAGAAATTACCATTTTTGTCATAGCATGACATCTTGTGGACTGCTGGTAGTACTACCAAAGGACTCACTGTTCTTAACCTAAATATTGCTCCCATCAAGTAAGCGAGTACACAGGGTGCCTGTTTCTTTTAAAGCTGACTGGGTCAAATACACAGCTGTCATCTATTTATGGATGAAAAACATTGCAGATGATAAGCTCGTGAGAAAGAAGATACATAGGCAGGACCTATTTAATGTACAGGCACTGAGCCCTGTGATGGCAGAGCACAGGCTCAGGATAGGGGAGCGCCTTCGGTCCCTCAGCACGTTCCTGGCAAGGCAAAAGCTTCCAAGACTGGCACATTCCCATCTTCAGCCTACTTTTTTTTTTTCTTAACCCAGGTTCTGGCAAGCAGTCAGAAAAAAGGATAAGGATCCCTTGACATGTTGTCTGGCAGGCAGGTGGTAGGTCTCTCTTTCCAAACCTCTGAGGAATGAAGAATGGAATGGACAGACAATGTTGAAAAGGTTGAGGGTTTTTTCATCCTCATGCCTAAAAATGGAGAGTACTCAGGATTATTTTAAGATTTAGAGCATGACTAGGACTTGCTTAGAAGGCATGTGAGCTTGCCTGGTTGTATCACTGGCCCACATCACTACCTCCTGATTAAGAGTAATGGAAAAAATCTGTCTGATCATTAAGCTCCTGACTACATTTGAATACATCTCCACATATACTTCATTTAATTATTTCCTGAGTGACATATTCAAGGAAAATCTGCTGCTTTATTTCAAATAACAAGACAGCACAGAGTTATGAGCTGACAGAAGAATTGAACTGCATGAAATCTATAGAGATTTTTTATATTTTCCTCCCACAGGACCTGGGGCCAATAGTTTTAGCTAAAATGGTTTTTTGCTCTTAGATCTATTTGTTGCTTTTTGGTTTTGCACACAGGGTCTCCAGATCTATTCCCTCTGTTTCAGGTCACCCGTTAGCTCTTCATGTGTAAGAATGTACTATTCACCCTTCCAAGGAGCAAAAGATTTTGCACAAGGAAAGGAGGCTGTACTTTACAGAGGAAAAAACCCAACAAAAACAACCACTACCATTATTTAGATGACACCATAAAAAACAAGTTTCATGAACAGACATGTTCTACTGAAATTGTGAAACATATCACTATACATTAAGGTGGATGCTGGGATACTGTTTTTGGACTTTTTCTCCATAGTTGAACTTTTACCTTTAGAGTTTTGATCAAGCAGAGAAATGCAAAAATGCTCTGAGAACTTGGCAGAAGTTTCCTATTCTAACTGCATGTGTTTCAGGGAGGTAGAAGTTTTGACTGGGTATGTAACCTCTGTATCCCTAATGTAAATGAAGGGAAATGCTAAAACCTTCTTTCTCTTCATCAGTTTAATTTTTTTTTTCCTAGAGAAAAGATTCATCAGCTTAAGAATGATTTTCAAGTTAAAGTCTCATCAAGTGCAGAGAAAATCCTTCAAAATGAGGTAATATTAGGGGTAGGATTCAGCCCAAGATTAAGACCTCATTGATAGTGACTACATCTCCCCAGCACTGGAAACCCAGAGAGTTATCATGAGTTAGAAATCTAAATTCAGCTGTCAGCCTCAAGCTGATTCCCATGCTGTACTGAACACAGACAAAAGATATTGTGTAACCTGGTAAGTAGCTGTCCATGCTGTACCATTTTTTGCAGACACATAGATTAAAAAAAAAAAAAAAAATCACCAGACTAATAAAGCACAGTATCACAGTTAGGTACCATCATGAAAGAAAAAAAATAAAGAAGATTTTTTTTTCAAGGACATGCTATCAAAGTAATTGTACTCAGCTGAATTTGATCCACATTGCATATTAAGCCTGGCACAAATAAGTATGAACATAGGGAGAGCTAGGAATGATGATGTAAAACACTAAATCTAGCCTTCAGTGGAATCTACCAGCCTCACAGAGTCAAAAGCTGAGCTTTGAAGACCAGGGGGAAAACTAGCCTTTTCCAAATATTTGCAAAACTAGGATGTTATAAAATGCCTTTGATCCCTCCCCTGCCTTAGCCGTGCTTCCTAACTCAAGTGATTGCTTAAGAAGCAAAAAAAATCATGTCCCATAGCTTATACATATTTATTACCAGTGGGCAGCTGAAAACTAAATACTTGCATCTATATTAAAAAGAGATGGTAATTACTTAAGCACTAGTAAGATGAAAAAAGCCAGAAATATTAAGCAAGAAGGTCATCAGAATTAATAAAACAAAAAAAAACCACAATGCATTTCAGTCTCCATTTTTCTTCCTTTGTTTTTCTACCATATATATTTGTTCTTCTAATCATTAATCCCTCCTGTCCCTGTTCCCAACTCCTGGCTGCACTGGCCATTGAACTTGGTCAGGCCAGTCTGCTGGCTGTAAGGTGTAAGGAACATTATGCAGTTTTTACTGTAATTTTGTTGCTACTCCTAGTTGTCTGCTATGTCTGTTCTTTGCCTGTGTGGATCTGAACCTGTATTACCATTGCAAAAGAACTTGAAAGGGCTGTTTATAGGATATTGATAAATGAGCAGCATGCAGTCTGTAGCTGAGTTGTTTGCAAAAGCAACAGCAAGATATTGATACAGAGGGATTAGGATGTAGAGAATGCTTAGGAGAGAGAGATGAGTGGTACCATTTTTTTCAATCCAAAGTGTATCTCCTAGATAAAAACTGCCATCAGCTATCAAGAAGCTGTCACTGAAAAGGAAAGCATAGGTGTTTCCAACACTTAATTTTCCAGTCACCACAATGGAACAGCACACAACACTGCAGCAGCACAACCAAACCAAAGTAGCTTCTTGTTCCCAAAGAGCTGTAATTCACAGTACCAACCACTTCAGTGGGCAGCATGCTCCAATGTCTGACAACTCTTTCCATGATTAAATTTTTCCTAATATCCAATTTAAATCTTCCCTGGCACAACTTCAGGCCATTTCCTCTCATCCTGTCACTTGCTACCTGGGAGAAGACATCAAATGCCACCTCACTACAACCTCTTTTCAGGCAGCTGTAGAGAACAATAAGGTCTCCCTCAAGCCTCCTTTTCTCCAGGCTAAACTACCTCAGTTCCCTCAGACACTCCTCATAAGACTTCTTTTCTAGGCACAAGTTGACTTAATTCATTATTTTATTCTTCTGAACAGATATCAAATGCCAGATCAAAGTTCTTAATTTGCTTTTCATTTATATCAGGTTAAAGGCAAAGTTTAACTTTGCATGACTGTGAAGTCTATGGTTTTCCCGCAAATTTCTAACAGATAAATGTTTCTAGATGTTTGTAATAGAATTTTAATTTTATTTTTTTAAAGTGAAAAGCATAGCTCTCTAGAACTACAGTGATCATGATTGCTACAGCAGCTGAAAAATGACTGTTTCTGTCTCCAGTTAAGCAGCAGATTCTAAGTACTGAAGTAGACCAGGAGCACCATATTGATCATCTTTCACAAAAAAAAAACCCACTAAGAAATAAAATTGTATAGACATCTTCTGTTTGACAGGGATATTCAGATATGACAGCAGAAATATCAGGATTTTTCCTTAATTACCCTAATCACTCCCATGTGTTACACATCATACCTTTTTGTGTGTCTTAGTCAACAAAATTGTATCAGAATTATTCTAGGCTGAGAAAGGAAGAGATCACTCTCACTCAAACATGTTTTACACCTGAGTCACTTGATGATCAAACCATTCAGTCTTAATTGTTTTAAAACCAGGTCTTAACTGCTTTAGAAGGAATGTGGTACTGTTAGTGGACACAGACCAGACCTGAGTCATTACAAAAGATATAAACAAATTGGATAGAGTCCAGAGAAGAATAATAAAAGTTATAAGAGGTGCAGAGAATAACCTATGAGGAAAGGTTGAAATAATGGAGCTTGTTTAGTCTAGAAGAGCAAAGACTGAACTGGGATATGATAACAATCTGCAAGTATGTATAATGCCCTTTTCTATGGAATCAACTGTTGTCTATGTTCACCAAGGACAATGAAAGCAATAATTTACAAAATTTGCAACAAAGGAGATTAAAGTTTGGTATTAAGAAGAGATCTCCTAAGAGAGCTAGCTAAATAACAGGATTCCTGGTTTGGAAAAGGTTCAAACAGATTTTCAAGAGTAAATTGAAGTTTTGGACTGATTCAGAATACTAAAAGCAGTACTGCAAAAATTCATAACATTAAGGTAAACGACAATCCGTCAAGAAGGATTAAATGTGATACAATTTATTTTAGAGAGAACATCTTCAGTTGCATTAAAATTCAATTAAACAATTAAAAACAGTTTTAACTGCTCGGAAAACTTGGAGAGACTCTGAATGCCCTGGAGAAGTCTTTTTAATCTTTGCTATTCTTACATATGATGGAATTTCTCCATGTGTGGCGTATTTTATGTCTTATTCACATAAATATAAGGTACACAATTACTGACACATCAGAGTTCTTTAAAATACACTTAGAAGTGGAGCCCTTTAGAACTAAAGGACAGCCTTTATTCTTTAACATGATATAATGAAACTGCAGGAAATATCTGTATAGTTTGATTACCTTATAAACTAAGCAACTATAGATATAAAAGGACCTTCTTTAAGAAAAAAAAATGGTGCTGGAAGTCTAATTCCATCCACTCATTATCAGGACTTGTGTGTATAAATCATGAATAGCCTATGAAATGCTTATTTAAACAAAAGTCAGTTTTGCAGTTTATTCCAGAGCACATTGAATTTAACTGGCTTCTCTCCTTTATAAGTAGCTGGGATAGACAGTGTATATATATGCAACTTAAAAAGCCATACACACACGTTTCCAATAAATACCAAAATAGCAGATGGAATGTCTTACATGAACATTTCCTGTCTTTTCCCAAGAAAAGATTAGAATTCCATCAAGTAATCTTTTTTTCCCTTCATTTCAGTTGAAGGGGAAAAAAGATTTCTTGATGGAATTCTAATGATTAGCTATAGTCCTATATAGACAATCAATCTTTTACTACTTTTAAAATACCATCTAAAAGGTTAAAAACCCATATTTTCAACACAGTTGTACAATGTACAATTCATAACTATTAACCAATTCAAATATCTTTTCACCCTATCAAAGATGGGCAAAAAAAAATTTTAGCATCCAATTTAAGTGCTGACAATAAATTTCTTTTACTTATTGTGGGTATTATTCTTGGAAAGAGACTAGCACCTGAAAGATGTTAAAACACAGAACAAGGCTGTTAGGAGAAAAGTTATGGAAATTAATGACATATGGGGATGTGCCAAACCAACAGTCCTGTACACTAATTGTCATTGCAGTTGGCTGGCCTCAGAAGGAATAAGTTTCATATCTGGAATTCAAAAGCTTCCATTTTGATAACAAATGCAGAAGCTACAGCTAGGATTAGTCATTTATGATAACTGGAAGTGTAAGCAGCATCATCCAATCCAATTGTCCCAAGGAAGGGATCATTCAATATGTGAGAAAACCTTCTCCATAAACCCGTCTGAAACACAGTTGGACTTGGACTTGCTTCCACAATCCAGGTTAAAGTAGGGAAATCCACTTGCCAGAAGCAGGAACTGCTTTTGAGATACACTGTTGGCACATGCAGCCACAGCAGACATCAAACAGTTAAACCAAGGACTTTCCTCAGGTAGAGCCACAAGGTGTTCTGCCCCACACATGGTCTGTCAGGAGAGGTCACCTGCGCTCTCCCTGCTCTGGTTGCTTAGAGAACGTACAGGAAAGGAGGGACTGTTCCACTGCTCGAGGTCCACACCCATGAATGAGTGTCAGCTGTAATCTTCCTTTGCAGCTCTGTGGACTGCAGAGTTTGTAACCAACTGGGGATCACTGAGGAGCTGCTTCTACTTTTGCAACCTCTGCCCTCTTACACCATGTGGCTTCACTTTGGTAAGATGTAGGAATTCCTAAAACGCCCAAAAGCCATAGTGAGATCCAAAACCTGGAGCAGAAATGAAGGGGTAAAAGGATCTTTAGAAACGCTAATGTTTTGTCTAAATAGAAAGTTCAGTGCATGTTTAAACATTTTGATATATGTAATGTTGTTTCTGTGTTAGACAAGCATTTCAGGAAAAGGAGCAGAAAGCATAATCATCCAATCTAAGAGAAATACAAGTACTGCATTTGACAAAAACTTCAGAAGAGTGCAGTGTACAACTTCATCTTTTGTTTTGATGCCTAAGTATTCCAGTTTTAGCTTGCCATGTTCTTTCCAGGAGCCTTAGTGCCAAACATCAAACAGCAACTGTACCTATGTAATAAGAAATATACTTCAGCCACAAAAGTCCATATGAAGGTAGATCTATAGCCAGGCCAATTTTATCAATACAACAAGAAGTGACAATAATTCAGAGATTTTCCTGAACTTGTAGCTTTCTTATATGTTGGAGATTTGAAAATTGGTCATTCAATAAACTATATTGCATTTGATAAATCTTAGTTAAAAAATGTATTAATAATTCTCATTTTCACATATATCTATAGGAAAGTATTATCATAGGTATATCGACCTGCATTACTTTTATTTTCTTTCTTTCTAAGAATTTTAACTTTATACAACTGAAGTAAATTGATAAAGGATCTGATTCACAAAGACAGATTACTAGCGATTGTGAGCTTGTCACAGAACTGGGAAAAAGAAATCAAAAATAAAGCCTAGTGTGATACTCCTTTACCCCTTGAAAATAGACTTCACACCTGCCAGTTTAGATTTAATTATTAAGACATGTAAATACAAATATAAACTTGGAAGAATCACAAGCAGTTCAATAGAAACATTAGTCCAGTTCTCAAAACAGGAAAAAAAATATTGTGAATCAAAAACTGGACAGCATGGATGACAATATGAAGGGCTGGATGGATGTGTGTGGCAGCTGAATCTTCATTTCCACAAATTTTGGTTAGCTTTCTATAACTGTTTTATTATTATTATTATTATTATTGTAGCTATGTACATATGAAAACTCTGAACCTCTGCTTTGCAATGTATTCCAAGAATCCCGAGAGGTAGCCTTGTCCCCAGGGATATACACACAACACACAGAGTTCTGTTCCAGTTCTTTTATTCTTAGTCAGGCTGACTATTGATGAATCCCTGACAGATCAGGAGTTTAAGAAACCTAGGTTAGAATTAATTCTACAATGGATTGTCTACAAAGACATGATATTGTGACTAAAGGTATTTGATAATGTAATTACCAGGCAAATTAGGTAGATCTGTTTTCCAATGTGAGGAAAGTGACAGACCTGCTACTATACCTTACTGCTCAGAGAGAAAACTGTTTCATATCCTTCACTTGTTGAAAGAATTGAACTAGAGGCATTTGAGTTGTTAAGGAGCCACTTATATTAGGAGGAAAAGAAGATGACAAAGACAACATTTGTAGAGAATAAATCTGTCACATGAATAAAAAGGAAGGCATTTAACTGAACATTGGAGATAATTTGAACCCTGAATGACCTGTGGTGCCTTCTCAAAGTTGGAACATGGTTATCCAGGAAAGCCAATAAAGATAACTTCTAATGTCATTGGCAGCAGGAAATTGGAATAACAGCTACTATCTGGAAGAAGAATTCTATTCAGAACTAGGGTTCTGGGAAGTAACTAAATTGCAAACAGATGAGAGAAGTTGTCTCTTCAGTTCTGTTATTCATTAGATGTCTATATGCAAGGCCCATAAGGGTGGCAAATACCAGAGAAGCTTTAGTCAGTGCCTAAAAGAAGTGTCTTAGCAGCCTAACCAGGAATGTGTAGGTAATTACTGACTCATTTCACAGGATTTTGGAACAATATCTGCCTGTAAATACTGGAGGAAATGCCAATTTGATTAAAAACTAAATGTGCCACTCATTTGGAAGATAATTCACAATGAACAGCACAGGATGTTTTAATTATCATTATAATCATCATCTGTAATCATATTGATTCTTTGAGAATCACCGTCAGCAGATAGCTAAATAGTAAATTACTGGTTTTGGGAAAGCCTATGTTGCAAGGTTCCTTGAAGCTTAGTCTTCAGCTGGACTGGATGAGACTCCAAATTGCTGTTCTGCTCAATTCTTAGAACCAGTTGGCCCCTGGTCTTCCACGACTTCCCTACTACTTATGTTAATCTATGTCCTAGAAATCTTCTAACTTCCTTATGAAATAATATCCTTCATGACCACCTTTACAGCTGCAGAAACAGTTTCTACTGAATGCTTACAAGGCCAGTTTAATGAGCAGGAGCCACCTGGGCTGCCAAGATGAAATTCAACACATTTAAGAACAAAGGAAGGCCTGTCAGAAGCCTTCGTATCTGAAATTGGAAAAAATGTCTTTATCATTTTTCTAGGAGCACAAACTTTATTTTTTCTTTCCTACTCCTTGATAGGCAAATGTCAATATCTTAATAAATGGTGGGACCATCTCACTGAAACTCACTGTTCTGAATATTCACTTGTGCTGGTTTAAATGTGAAAGAAACTGCCCACTACACTGACAAACCTCATCACCTGGAATTTCCCATCAGTGCTGATCCAGGCACACTCTTGTATTTCATACTAACACTCAGATTGCTTAGGGAGCCCGGTGATCCGTAATCACTGTAGTGATTATACAGAGTATACACCACCCACAAGTCTAAGGTACAAGGTAAGAAATGCTGTTACAAGATGCTAATGTAGGTAGCATGAATAATGGTGAAGGAGTTTTGTGCTACTTCCTTCCCATATGTCCCATATGTCCCATGTCTGTATGACCTATCCTGTTTCTGCAGCTGTTACAACCTTCAACAGAAAGCTTTTACTTACAGACAGCCTTGTTTTCTACCAAGACTAGACTTAAGTGTGACTGCTTGACTATTTCACAGTGTTGGCTACCAGGTTCTTTATCTTCACTCCAGAAGAGAAGCCAACAGCAAATATCACAAGTCTTTTTCTTCTACAAATGTGTTTCTGCTGACAGAAATGAAGAATTTGCATATATTTACCATTCAAATTTGCAAAAACTTTTTCTCCAGTACTTAATTTTAAGTAACTGTTAAATCTGCAAAAATATTTGCAGAAATGTCTCCCTAATATACCCAAAGTTGTTTTACATTTTCTGGTGAATATATGACACAGAATTCTGAGCTATATTGCTTTACAAAAGTTTCATTAAACATGTTTAAACTAAAATAAGCAACTATGAAAAACTACCACTAGATATATAAAAATATTTATAAATTACAAAAGCAGGAAACTTTAACTTTAGAAGAAGATAAGACTGCACCTGTATCCTGCTTCTGTGTCAGATGTGTCACATACCAGTAAAGCAATCTGTGCTCCTACATATTTCTTGCCACACACAGAGAATCCTCCTGCAACTTTTCAGAGATAGAATAACGGTCATGAAAGTAAAAGTTTATGTACCCAATTCCAATGACATACTATAAAATACTATGCCTAAAAAAACAGGTCCTTAGCTTGTTTCTAGAGTATACAGCTCTAACCAGATTCAGAAAGTAGGAAAGTTATTGATTCAGGTTTTTAACCAGGTCTGATTTCTTTACAAAATCAGGCAGACTTCTACCACACATGGCTTGCGGGGCAACTTTTTAGCAACTCATATTTTTGTTTAATCTTCCTCTCTGATCAGACTACAGCTGCCAACACACAGAGACTGCAAGTGGTCAGCCAGCTATCAAAGAGTCTGATATACTTTGATATCTTCAGCCCTGGATTCCAGTCTGTGAAAGCAGAGAGTTGGAAGCAAGGGGCAGAAAGGTATTTGCAGTGCTCATATCATTATTCAGGGTTGATAAATAAAGATCTTGGCTCTCCACTGCATTTAAAGCAGATATAGAAATGGTATGTGGGCAAATCTTTTCAGATATGATTTTTTTTGTTTTTCTATTTGTTTAATTATTCTTTACTTTTAATAATTTTCTAAGTGATCAAGCTTTAGCTAAAAAAAATTCAAAAATGTCTTTTTCAGCCAGTGACTTCAGTGGAATCTGATTTTTCCCTTTGAGCATTGAGGAATTCACATTTCCTGCCTGGAAGTGAAGCCATACACTCTTTAGAAGGGTTGTAAAATCTCTTTGTGGACAAAGGAAAACACCCTAAATGTGCTTTTCTCAAAGAGTTGGTTAAAACATGTGAAACCAAAGGTGTGGATAAGCAGTTGAATCTCTCTGTAATGCTATGCTACTGCATCAGAGGCCACTCAGAGAAAAAAAAGTCAAGGTTATATTTTTTCTCTTCCCTACTTTTCAAGAGAAACGTGCTAGTATGCTCTGATGGAAAAGGCTGAAGTAGCCAATTTCTCAACAGTAAGCAGCAAGAGCTTTTAAGGATATAAAACCAGACCTCAATATGGAGACTTGAAGTCAATTTAAGAACAGAATAATTTTCATTCTTTTGCTGAATTCAGCCAAACATTCTTACCATTGACAAACAGCTTGGGTTCTTGACATATAATTTGAAGAGGGCACAAAAACCCATTTAACTGATGATATTTAATGTGCTGTTTCACTCCCACATCCAGTTGTCCCAGAAAACTTTCTGCCTTCTAAAATAAGATTACTGACTTGGTGAGTGAGGAGAAAGCAGAGGTTGTTGCTTATTTCAATTTTAGTAAGGCTTTCAACACCATTTCTCTCTGCTTCCTTACAGACAAACAAACTGAGGAAGCAGAGACCGGATAAGTAGACAGGGAGCTGGACTGAAAACTAATCCTCAAATCTTAGACCAAGCAATTGTGGAGTACCACAGAGGCTGAAATAGGGTTCAAAACAGTTTCATGTCTTCACTGATGACATGGGTGACAGGACAGAGTGCACCCTCAGCAAGTCTGCAGATAATACGAACTGGGAGAAGTGATTGATAAAGCAGATGGATGTGCTGCTCTTCAGAGGAACCTCAACCAGCTGGAGAAATGGGCTGACAGATGTAGGAAGGGAAGTTCAGCACAAGGAACTGCAAACTCCTGCACCCACAGAGGACTGGACTCCAGACACCCCCCAGTCAGACTGGGGGCTGAGGAGAAGTAAAGCAGCTTTCCAGAAAGGGACCTACACATTCTGGTGGACGAGGAATTGAACATGAGACAACAGTATGTCCTTGCAGAATATAAGGCCACAACATCTTTGTCTGTATTGGGGAGAGTGTTGTCAGCTCATCCAGAGCATTACCAGAAGTGATTATTTTCCTCTGTAAATGGAGATACATCTGAAGTGCTGTGTCCAGTTCTAAGCTCCCCTGGATGAGAGAGAAATGAACATTCTGGAATAAGTTCAGCAAAGCAGTGTGAAGATAATGAAGGGGTTACAGCATCTGTTTAACAAGAAAAGACTGAGAGAACTGGCATTATTTATCCAGGAGAACAGAAGGTTAAGGGGGGATCTTACAAATGTGAATAAATAAATACCTGATAGAAGGGGATACAGAAAATGAAGCTGGAGATATGAGGAAAAGAAGCAAAAGGAACAAATTTACGTACAATAAATGCCATTTAAAGTTTAGAAAACATTCTTTATCATGATAGTAGTCAAACACTGGAACAGGTTGCCCAGGGAGGTTGTAGATTCTCTGTCTTTGGAGACATTCAAAACCAAGCTGAAGTCAGACTTGGGATACCTTCCGTAGCTGACTCTGTTTTGGGCAGATGGGTCTGTCTCCAGGAGTTCCCTCCAATCCTCAATCAATCTCCGATTCTGGTTTCTTCTACAGATTCCTCTGACACAGGAAAACTGATGATTTTATTGATAGACTGTTAAATACTACTCAGTATAAGATGTAGCAAGCATGAAAATAGGACCACTAGTAGAGCAAGTAGAGAGAAGAGCTGGAGAGAATTGTATCTCACACATAACATGCAGTGGAAACTCAAGTTAAGATCTTTATATCCAAGTGAACTGTAACAAAAAGGCTTCAAGGAAGACCCCTTTTGGTCCTCAAATGCCAGAGGACTTCCTGGCTATTTGTCCTGTAAAATTGTTTATCAGTGTCAACCAAAAGATACAACATTCACCAACAGAGATACTTAAGTTATGAGGTATTGGTTTCTCAGGTTGTAGCATACTGAAAACATATAATGAACAAGGTTTTAGCAATATGGTTGCTCTTGGAGAAAAAAAGTGTTAACTAGGGTTGAAATTAGGACCTCTGACTGCTTCTTGCACCATCAAAAAATAAAATCATCAAACGAACCACAAAATAATATTGTTTTTAAGTGAAAGCTTTTTCGGAAGTCAATGTCATCATCTTAAGTGTGCCATTATGAAAAACTTGGCTGCACCAATTGAAAGTAAATGTTTTAATTAGTTAGTTCCAGAACTTAAAACCCTTTTAGGAAGCTGTGCTGTAGCTCATTTGAGCACCTCACCCAGTAATGACATTAATTAACACAAGGTTTCCTGAGAAAAACATGCATCACAAACACAAACTTGCTAGTAATGTGTTATATTAATCAAGAATAAGATTTGTTTATATATCTATTTATGACTATCACCATGTATGGATTCTGTTTTTAAAATGAAACCTTTAGGAACTGTTGAGAGTGAGGAAAGCAGAAATAAGACTGAAAAGAACCGTACTCGTACCATTTGTGTGACTGCAAGCAGCAGTAACAGGTTGGGGTTTAATACCATCCAGTGAGTTCACACACAGAACAGAAGTGCTTGAAAACAAAAGTCTCATCCCAGCCTGACAGGCAGGTAAGATATTCAAGTTGTGGAAAGCAGGTTCTACAGTACAAAATTCAACAACCATCAAGAGCAGCTGTGCCATGCACAAGGCATCAAGTATGTGAGTTATAGACACATTTAAATTCTTTGACTTGAGTTCTGGACTAGATAGTCAGCGAACATTTCAAAGAAAAAGAAAAAAAAATCAGGCCATTTACCCCATAATTCTACGTGGCATAAAGGAGTTAAGAGATATTAACAAATCTCCCGGACTGCTTGTATCATCTCTAGATCACATAGAAAGTAATCACTGTTGCCCCCTTATAACACAATTTTAAAGTTTGTACAGGAAAAGAAAAAAAAAGACAATTCTGTATGCCTCGCCATCCAAGAAGAGGCAATTTTCTTTTTCATTTCCATTAATGTAGCAGCCAGAGAAAGATGGAGAACATTGGCACTGCCAGCTGGAAAGTGTCTTTGTGATTGCTTTAGTGTACTGACTTTCCACCTTTTCAGCTGCCCCAGTCTGATGGGTCATGAAGTCTAATAATTCATGATAGAAATATTAGTAGGTGAGACAAAGCCTGTTGCTACCACTGTAAACTTTAAGTCACACTGCATCATGGTGCCAGAAGAAGTAACGGTATAGTTCCAAATTCTAGGTCAAAACTACTTTATCTATCCCTTCCTAAAACTAGTCCTGATTTTAGGTATGCAAGGCCAGATTTTGAATGCTTATTTGCTAGATCAAGATGATTTATCAGGTCTCCTTGCCTTATTATTTACTATACTTTTTTTTTTGCAGTGATTGAGATAGTAGATAAATAAAAATTTTAAAATTCCAAATGACAGAACAGAAGCAAAAGTAGGACAATATTTCCAAAGTAAATTCAACAGGATAAAAAGTCAAGTGGTTCCAATGAAGGAATCTGATGTCTGTGGTTTGTTAGAAGTTAAGATTGGTTTCAGTGGAGACAGGAGACTGCAGAGCCTGGACCATTTTGTGTGCCAGTTATACTCTACACAGTTTCGGGATTTTTTTAAGTTTATAAAGGCAAAATGAGCTGGTAGCACAACCCGAACAGGAACAACTTGTTAATATAAGAACATCAAAGATGTTAGAAATGCTTTTATCTGGGGACAAAGAGAGGAAAGAAACAGGCGAGACAATGATCATGAGAGAGATCAGGTAGAGGGATATAATCAGTGAGGCCTGAGATTGGATTATGAGGACACCAGATTAGCATCTGTGATGAGGGGAGGGAAGGCAAGACAAAGGGAAGAGGAAAGTTGCTTAACATTTTATCAATTTTCTCTTAGATGAAGTTCAGATCTTCCTCAAAGAGGAAATTACATTAATTTTTCAAATCTTTCTCTTATCCTGCCTCTACGTCATGAACGAGCAGTGTCATGAGGATAAATAGGGATTTGGGCTTGGAATCTGGCAATACATTTAAGAATAGACAAAGCAAGATCACCCAATTTGAGTTTTCCTCAAATTTAAGAAAAACAATAACAGAAGATAGTTATGTGAGGTGAATTTATAGCTACTTTGGCCAAGTGACTTATAATAAATAGGGAGTTAGGTATTTGCACTGATTAACTATAAAAAAAATTACTATTTTAAGTACTGATGGAGACTGTGGAGACTGGACTGTCAAAGGAGGTCATAGTGAAAAAATAACTCTGATAGTGATGAGCTAGTAGTGGTAGGATGTCAATAAAAAGATTGGAGAAGATTTCATGAATGAAAGGAGATAAAATTCCTAGGTGACAAAGAGTTTAGTAAAAGGTACTTTCAGTATACAGGAGAAATAATTCTCAACTAAAAACAAAGAGGGTAAATTGAGAAACAGGACAGGTCAGATCTCACTGATCATCTGCTTGGAAACTAAAAATCACTAGACAGTGAACATAAAAGATGAAGGAAAAAAAAAGACAACCAATAACAAAATTACAGATTTTTACAGTCTGGTATTCTATGAAGTTTTTAAAGTAGTTTCAAGTTGCTGTTATATAGTTTCAAAAACCTAAAGAGTAAAAAGAGATTAGGTAGGATCACAGTGACAGATGGAGATGTCAACACAGATGATATAATGCCTTAATGTCACTAAATGAACAGCAAGTCTTGATTGAATGAAAACTTGCAGCAGATGGTGCCTTTATCATTGCAGACAATCCAAAGTGTTGCTATATTACAATTTATAATTTTTATTGATCAGTGGAAAATTTAGTAGTCTATTTCTATAAAGGTTATTTTCTTTCCTGGTGATAGCTCTAAATTTCTAGTATCTTTTGCAATATTTATAACTGCTGCCTCACAGAGAAACCTGTATCTTCAATTTGCAGAATTTATTGGAAGTGCAAGAGACCTTTATTTGACTGCCTTAGATTATGAACGGATTACAAAAAGATGGAGTAAAAAACTGACATAAGATAACAAAGTATCACATTATCATATCCATAAAGCTATGGATATTTATGTTCTGGGCTTCTTTATGCTGAAAGCACAAGTTTCCTCTACAGATCCAGCCTTTATGCCTTGGAAGCCTAATCCTTGTTGGAACTCATTTAGGGAGGTATTCGCAAGGACAAGCTGTGATTTAACAGACTTTTTTTTTTAATCTTCACTCTGGTGAGCAGAGAAAGTGAAAGTCATTCAGAACCTTGTTCAAAAGATGCACTAAACTGCACGAGTTCAGAGTTGTTTGACTAGCTGAGGTGCCAGCCAAATGTGTTCTGAAAAGAGGATGTAAGATTTGGTCTCACTGCTGGCTTTCTCTGGTTCAGTGCTATAAACTCTTGGAATAGCTCACAAGGTTAGTTTGACCTTCTGTTCCTAAGCATCCAAGGAAAACACTAATAACACACTGTTCTACCTAGCTTACTGAAGTTAAAGAGGAACTAAAGAACAAGTGTGAAACCTACTGTATGTTTCATTCAATTTTCTGTTCCACAGAAGCAGTTACATGCAGAGATGTGTGAGATTTTTAATTTGCTTGTTTTAAATGTAATGTTTCAGGAATGTAGCTTAGTTTCTTGAAAATAAATTATGGGGTTTTGGATTTGCCCATTTTTTAATTACTCTTACTGACTTATAGGTGCTTTTTACCTCACACATCTCAATTTCATATTCTCTAGCTGATCGTGTCACTTTCCAAACTCAGAGGTCAATCTCTTTAGAAAAGGAAAGAATTAACAGCAAGTAAACTTGTCTATCAACAATTGTCTTTGCTCATGCATTAATATGAAGAGCCATGTCTTAAAACTTTAACAAAATCCTGTTCACCCCAATTTTGCAAGGCAGTCTATTGTTAAAAAGTATGAATGAAAGAGGCAGGAATTCTAACCTATCATCCCATGCATGAGACTTCCCAAAAAATTAAGATGTCAAGATGGCTTGTATGGAAACAGAGCATCAAGTGCTCTGTGAAGGATATTTCCACAGCTCTAGGCTGTTCCATGTGGTTGTACCCTGGGCTATTTGATAGGAAAAGCAGGGCACTACTACTTGCACAGGAGTCCTCTCCTAATGCAGTACATCACCTTATCAAGTACTTGCTTCTAGGAAGGAATACAAAACAAACAAATAGAAGCTATGAAGACCTTAATTCTTATCTGACATTGTTCAAATATGAGTGTTCACATCACAAAGAAAGCCTCAATCCTGCATTTTTTTTTCCAATATCAGGAACTTTAGCAAAGATATGCACATAAGAATTTCAAGAATGCATACCCAAGATTACAGAGTAGTTTGCATCTTAAAGTTACTGTCTATGACAATTCTGGAAAGAATACGCACCTGAAAGAGGCCAAGATCAGGTCTCACTAACTCTTCTAAAGTTCATTCATTTATTAGTGACCTTACTACCTCATGACAGCCCATTCTTTTCTCATCAGACTCAGCAGCAAACATTATAGCATTAACTTACTTGGATACTTTAACTTTGCCAGAAGGGAGAAAAAAAATTGCTAGAAAATTTCATCTTTTTAATTGATAAAAAAGGAAATGCCAGTATGAAGCCCTGCCACACTCTTGTTGAAGCTTAGTAATCATGATGTTACCTTGTAAAGTAATCATTTGAGTCTGGGGTTATTTGCTCTGGTTCTAATTAATAATGACATTAACAAGAGCTTTTTTAAAGAAATTTTAGGCCAAGTTCAAGAAAGCATAACTAATTAATGGATCAAAGGTTATATTTACCCTAGATATTAATTAAACTGTTGTCTTTAAAAGGCAGACAGAAGATTTCTGTACTTAACCTAAAAAAGTTTATAACTTCATTGTGGATTAGAATGATCAGTAGTGGCTTTTATCGAGTAGTGAGTTTAAGAAGTGAACATTAGTTCCATGTTTTAGAAGAGAAACTGTTTTATCAAAACAGTAAAGGGCAAGTTGAAGAATTAGGTTCATTGCAGGGAAGAAAATAATTTTCTGGAATAATGATGAATGAAATTCAAGGAGAAGATTAAAATGATATGGCAACATGTAGAGTAAGAGAAGAGTAAATAATTAGAGTATCTGCAGGGATTTTCTGATAGAATATGTTGCTGATGCTTGCTTATTACTAAAATAAATCACTATACTTCCTTTTAGTAATTATTGTAATGGCAATTTGGTTGGGAACCTTTGACAACTGAGAACATGCATAACGTTATACCACATAAGTATTCACTTTCCAAAAAGACCCCCAGAAATAAAAAAATACAGTTGAATTCAGCAATTCTATTATCTAGTAAATATTGCAATTTAGTTACTGCTGTGTGTTATTCTTGATAAAGTTTCAACTGGAAGAACATTCAAATTTTATTTGAAACAATTTTTAAAAATGTTAAAACTGTCATATTTGCTTATCTAAGGATAAAGTCAAAAGGAATTTTCAACTGTGGTTCATTTATTTATTATCTATGTATGCATTCAAATTAGAGCTTTTGAAACACACTTGCTTTGAACAAGAAATGACTGCAAAAATGTTTTCTTCTTGTAAGGTTTTACACTACCTACAATCTGAATTTTCTGTTCTTTAGCCACTTACATCTTCTTTAACAGGATGTGTTGCTCCTACACATTATCTGCCAAACGATTTGGCATATTCCTAGTCACAGGGAGACCCAAAATCTGCCAGTTAATTTTTGCAGAGTTGGCACCTATGTGTGTTTGCCTGTAAAAATATGATTGCTTCCTTCCTTCATTTATTTATTTCCTGACTTTAATGGTTTTGGTTAAAAACATTAGTGCGAGTGCCAGAGAAGTTATTGCTTGAAATGAGAACTCTGTGATTCAAAAAATCAAGAGGGCATATATTTTATATAATTGAAAATAAATCCTTCCTTAGCTTTAAACATATGTGTTCCTATCCTGATAGTTTACAAAATAATTTGTATTTTTGGAAAATAAAATGCAATGTGCTGGCGAGATTATTGTACAAAAGACACCCGTACCAACTAAAATAAAACCTTTGTCTCATAGAAAGCAGATGAACAAAGTTTGGCTTCTTTTAGTACTGTGAATTCATAGTCACAATGTGGCAGAATATTGCAAAGTTCCTGAAGACCCCTACTCACAGGATCAGATGCAGACATGGGTTGAAGAAGGTGCTGCCTGGGTAGAGGGGCATTCACTTCTCCAGGTGGTACCAAGAAGATGAGACTCGGGGTGGTTCTGAATGTGGAGGTGAAGGAAAAGCAGAATCTGACTGGTCAGATAATATGAGCCCAATTCTGCCCCTTTCTCAATAAGGGTAAGCCCAGCACAAATCCTTTGCCCCTCTACCTCTGTAGCTGCAACCTGGAAGAGTTTGTGGGGCCAGCTGAGTAACAGCAAATGTCAGGGGCAGTAGGTAAAAATGAAGCCCACAGTTAGAGAAGATGAGAGAGCTTGTAGTGCTTTGGGCAAGAAAAATGATAAATTCTCTCAATTGAATTCCTCTGGCCGTAAATGGAATTTTGTCTTCTTTTCTTATTCATTCAGTGCTTGATGAAGTCGAGAACAGTTTTTAATTTATTGCTAGTAAATAAACAACAATAACACTTTGTATTTATTCAATGATCACCTCATTTTCTAAACTGAAAGTATCCATGGTACAAAAATTGTATTTGACATCTCAAATCAAAGGAGTAATACTTCTCTTAAAATCATTATGTTTACAACATGCCAGAATATTTAAATTACTGTTCTGTCCATGTCTGCCATTTCTTTACGAGTTTCATGGTGTTCTGATGTTAGAGTGTTTTGAACAAGAGATGCCAGTGTATATTTTTTAATCTATTACATTAGTAATTAATTAGTTGCTAGTAAATTCTGCTGTCTGACATAGGCAATGTCACAGATGTATGATACAGGTCTCTTTTTCATTTGAGTTACAAGAACCAGGCCTCTATTTGGTACTGAAATGCACATATTCCCTGATCTATGGGAGTCTTTTAAGCGTGTTTTCTGTAATTCACCAAATGCCCTGTTACATATGCACCTTTTTTTTACAGGATCAAGATTTTAGACCTCACTCCATGTGATACCTTTTTTTTTCCTTTTTGCCTCACTTCCATAAGTTCCAACTCTTACGGAGTACATGCCTGAAAAGAAACTGACTTCCTCATAGGTCATGACCTTTCACGCACAATATAAATTCATATATTATGATTATAGTGCAGCTATAGTCATTCAGAAGTACTGCAGAGAGCCATTTGACATTATTGTATATAAAGTGAGGGCAAAGGGAGTTGAGCTACAAAGAGAACCAACTGTTTTTATTAATGCACAATTTCATAACTAATCGTTTTGTTGAAGCATAACATACATCTTGGGAAGTGATGTATTTGTGTTAGACACTTGTAAATCTAACTAAGCATAAACACTTCTCTTCAAAGCATTCCAGTGAGGGAACGATCGTATTTTAACAATATGCCCAAAAAGGCTTGTCCTGTTGTTCAAAATAGCTATACCTGAGGGAAAAAGTGTATTCTGAGGTATACCCCTGAATATTAGTCTATATGAACATACCTCACTCTGGCTAGCTAAAAATCATGAGATCAGGTAAACAGTCTAGTGATGAATATTATGGGGATCTAAATTTCGTCATTAAGCAGCACTAGAAAATTTGTCTTCCTCATAAAACAGGAATATACCTCAAAGTTTCAGCTTTTGCAGTCTCACTAGATACTTAAATTGACAACAGCAGCTTCAAGATCAAAATGCATCATCTTGTGCATTGTTCAAGGCCATGGTAAATGATGCACACACATATAGCCCATGGAAAAAGGAGAAGGTTGGATTAGCTGTGATCCTTTTTCAATCATCCTGCACTGAAGGTGATGAATCTTACCTGCTCATTTTGGTGAAGCATGTACACTGGGTTAGTTAGTATGGTTCAACTGACAGGCAAAAGTGTAATAATCCTCAGATTTACTAGAGGTGCTAATCTGGGCTGTGAGATAGCGTCCATATCATGTAACATTCTTGTTTGGAAGCTAGCCTTACAATCCCATCAATTCCAGTAACCATTTGCTAATAATACTAATCATCTGCCTTGGAGAATATGCTGGTTGTGTGGAGCTACAGAGAGAATGGCTGTTGGCATCTCTGCCACAGCTGGGATCAGAAGTTAGACTAAAGCTGTGTTGGTGTGCCCTGCTCTCATTATGAGCCTGGTGTGGAGGAAGGATCAGACTTGTGCAATTGCTTTGCACAATGAGGTGTGCCTTCGGTTTCCTCTGGAATTTACCATGTTGCATTGGTCTGTAGGAATACAGGCAAATGCCTTAAAATAGTTTGATTTATGAATTTCTGCTTCAATTTCCTGTATTATGTGATAATCTGGAGATTGTCACATAGATAATATAATACAATAATACAACAATCACAATGTTACTGGAATAAATCGAAATATGGCATTTGCAATATGGAGAACAATTGAAGCCAAAGGTGACAGCAATCTCTGCTGAGGAAACTGTTGCTTCAGAGGGATGTTCTGTTGAATTTGCAGTGTTCTTGGCAAGCATATCTGTGGCCTGAAAATAAAAATCTTAATTCTAATCTTTTCTCATTCTCGTTACCCTCATCACTGCTGTTCATTGTGACAGATCCAAAGTTTTTATTGCTATCAATTTTAACACAAACCTAAATCCATTTATCCCTACTATTTTCACCTATATGAGCTGTATGGATTCTACCTCTCAATTACTAACAGATATGCTGCAGGACAGCAAGTACCAAATACTACTTTCACATCAAGTTTTACAGGGAAGTGCCAAACACCTTCAGAATTTTTCAAAAATTTCTCAGTATTACAGAATCTCTTCTAACACCTATAGGTGTTAGAATGCATGCACAAGTTTGATAGTGTTCTTCTGGATTATTCATAAAAATATCTCAAAAAACTCAGAACTGGCATCAACAAATAAACCTTCATATATTAATTGTTTCTCATTTCAGTGATTACTTTGTCTGGAGAGTGAGTCCTTATTGGTCTTTACTGATGGCTGTAGAGAGTCCAACTTTTTATTTCCCCCACTTTCCATTGGTGTTTAAATTCTAAATCTCTTTTGAGGAGACCATCTGTGGTTAGAAATTCCATTTCATGAAGGGATTGTGCTGAAAACAGGCCCACTAAGTGAACATTATGGTACCCGTTGTGACACATGGCTTATTTTTCAGACAGAACATAAAGTGAACGAGTAAAAATCTCTCACCGGCAAATGCACAGAGTTTCACCAATCACTGGATTTTGCAGCTTGAATTCAGTCCTTGCTTCATAAACTAAATTAGAAACAACCTGATTTTACTTTAAAAAGGAGAAGAGTCATGGAATGGTCTTCAAAACTTAACTGCAGCCCCTGTAACATCTGCAAAAACATGGAAGCAAATCCACTACTCTTTTATGTGTTCCACGTGAATCAGCTGCTGGCCATCAGTGTTTGGGGTGGTCCATTTAGGCTGTCTTTATCTGCCTAATCTCTCCATTGTACAATCAAGCTAACAAAAACATATCTGGTCAGCAAGCAGTCAGCATGGAGAGGCAGCAAGTGGCACTCAACCGTGGCTCAGTTCTGACTCCCTCCAAGAATGTATCAAAATTTTCTAAATAAAATTCTACAAAAATATTGTGCAGTTGAAGGGTCAATAGTTGGTGGATTAGCACTTAATTCCCTGGAATAGAGATGTAGGAATGAGCTCATTAACAACAATATTTATTCCTGGAACAGGGTATAGAGACAGCTACTCTCCTGCTGCTCAGTTTTGCTTCCCTCCTGCAGTAATTCCCCAAGCCCATAGATTCAATTTCCTTAGACCGTGGTGTCATCTGGCAGTAGCTGCACCTTTAGCAGCTGTTGCTGGATGTGCCACACACGGATCCAGCCAGCACACTGGAGCCTTGTGCCCTCTCTGAGGTCCAGTTGTGTTGCTGGGGTAATTCATATTCCCTAGATGTTTGTTGCTTCTCTTCTCTTCATCCACCTCCCAACCCTCCTCTGCTGCATGCAGCGTACTGCTGGAAGGAATTTTTGAGAGTTCTTTGTAATGTCTTCAGGCAAAATCATCCAGATTAATGTTACTTTCCTCATCAAATTGAGCTGACCTTAGTGATTTTCTCAACATTATTCCTTAGTTCTTCAAAGACATAGGAACACAATGTACTCCACCTAGCAAACAGATTAGAAAGATGAGCACCTTTAAGACTAAAATTTTTGTTCAAGTTATTAATTTTAAATTAATTAATAATTGAAAATGAGTTAAAAAAATGATCATATGGTCAAATGCTAGATTTCAGACTGTCTGACAAACATTTTTATCTCTGAAACCTAAATAATTCCTCATCATTGGAAAGAGTCTATTAACTTCCAGCATCAACATTTCTTCTATTAGATCTTCAGAATTTTGTCTTTATTTCATTGTAAGATCAATTATGAGACCATTTATTTTCTGATGATAACGAAATATAGTTCACCAATTTTTAATTCAAGAACCCCTAGCATTAATTTTTTTTCAAATGAAAACTGTATTTCAGCAGTTGATCTAAAATTACAGCCTTTTATTCTTTGAGAAACTGCACTTTTTTCTGTAAGTTGTTCTAAAGGTTTGGCAAATAGAGGCTAGGAAGGGCATTCCCACCAAGAGCTCATACAATTACAAAACCTTATGACCAAGTTTCTTTAGGTGTCATTCGTAGTCTCAATATCTCATCTTCTTACACACAAGCACCATTTATAAACCAAATTTTTGCATCCTCTCCCTTGAAAAATCAATACTTTTTTGGTAACAGCTTCAAAAATGTGAGAGAAATAAAAGGAGATTGTTCTGCAGTGATTTTTCATACATCCATTCGTGTGATCCATTCAGGCTCTTCCCTCTCTGCTGACACAGACCAGTTATACAGTGAAGAAAAAGATCCCAAGCTTAATTCTCCTTGGCTTTGTGTGTGAATTTGGAAAATGACCTGTTGAGAAGAGTAGGTTTTACCTCTCAGAAGTCAGATCTGCAGACAGTTGATTGCAACACGTTTCAAATATGTAGGTTAAAGACCTTGTTTAGAGATATAACTTGATGTTGTACTACCAGGTGGAAGGGTTGACTAACTGAGTAAGATTTGAACTCTGGGAAACACTGGATTCAACTCAATGGAGTTCAAAATGTAGGTAAAAGGTACCTCTGGTTTTAAATTACCAGTGACTCTAAAATCAGAGAACTGTACAGCCGATATAAGAAAAGAATTGTGACTTCAATGAAAAGTTAGGTTAGAGAGAAGAAATATCTCCCATTTGAGAATTCCACATATTTTGATAGTAGAAAATTGTATGTGTTTAGAAAATACATCAAGACACAAAATTCAAGACTATTAAAACCTTAAAAAGAACATAAGATCCAATTGAGGATGCAATTTCAGTGAAATTAACAGTAGTGAGAAACAAAAATAGTTACCAAGTAGGTCTGGTGAGCCTGATTATCTGAACCAGGGCTATAGAAATACATACAGAAAAGTTCATACACTAACAGTTAAAATGAAAGAAGGCATATTTGTAATAAAATTAAAATATGGAAAATCTCTAAACAACAGAATATATCACAGTACATCAGAAAATTCTTCAACTCTCTTTTCTTGCAACGATTGCCCAGTTGCAAGAAAATGTGACAATAAAGTCGTTCTTTTGGAGGTGGTCCTCACAGAAACAGGAAAAAGATTTCTTCTCCCATCCTAAGCTTCAAAAATCACTTTGATTTCCTCTAAATTAACAGTCCATTTGACTAAGGGAGATTCTTCCCTATACAACACTGGCACAGTCAATTCAAGAGCTAAAGGCAGATGTTATCACCTTGGTGGAGAATGGGACTGTGGATTGTTTGGTCTCCCAGGTCTGAGTTGCCTGTCATTCAGGAGTAATCAATCCACCCTTCCCATGTTTGGACTGCTGCTGTGGCAAAGGCACTCTGTGTTGTCAGGTTACCAAAATGACTTTAGTATTCAGTGATATGTAGGATAAGACAGCTGAGATCTATTAAAAATTGGACAGTAATGTGTTCCTTGTAATGGAAACAATTACAAAAGAAAAAAAAAAAGACAAGAAGACAAAATTCCAGACTATGCTTATCAGTTCACGGCTATTTTAAGATCATCATGATTTTGGCTAAAATTGAGGCTGGACCTCCAACCTTTCCTCTCCTCTCATTACACAAAAAGCTCTGAGAGTTGCCTGTTTCCTCTGCCTGGTAGTAAGAGATGGATTTTCCTATCCTTAGTGTGCAGCCCATATGAGGGACAGACAGCTGTGCTTTTCTAGCCTTCAGACTTTGCTTTCACTCCCCAACATGCCAAATATTTCTACTGTGCTTGCTTAACTTAGATAATTTCTTCCTGCTTGCATTCTGCCTCCATAACCACTTAATGAAGAACCACAAGTTGGACTATGTGACCCCAAAAGTCTCTTCCAACTTCAGGTACCCTAAAAACATCAATAAATTTCACACCTTGGGAAAAAAAAGTGCTTACAGTAATTTTTTAAATTCTAAAATATGGAAAAGTGACATAGCTCACAAGCAGTTGTATTACTTCTATAACACAGAATTAGTTGAAACTAAAATTCTGAATATGTAAGTCTGGCAATATTTTGTTTGAATGATACACTACCCACCAAGGGCTGGCTTATTTCATTCATGCATACACAGATTGGCCAAAATTCCACCTGTATCTCCTCTTCAGTTTATTTGCCCGAGGAAACAGAAATTCAAAGGTGGATCATAACTGAATCAAACCAGCTTACTCTTCCATCCCTAAAAAAATGCAACTACAGGTTTCTTTTTTAGATGGAATTTGCAACCAAGCTACATTTGACCCTTCAACAAAAATTCTTCACAGTATGAAGCATGGTGCTCTTTTCCTCCTAGAGCATAGTAGTCCTGTCTTTTCTGTGAAACAATTGTGCAGCCAAACTGTAGGCTCATGATAAAATCTTGTCCAAAATTACATGCAGCTTCATGCTTTGAGAAAATAACAGAAAAAAAAATTCTGCTCTATAGTAAATATTCTCGACTTTTTCCTGTCGTCAAAAATACATTCATTAACTGTCTATTCTTTCTAAATCTGAACAGCCATCTAAATTTTTATTTTATAGTGTGATTATACTATCTGCGACTACTGAACCAATTTCACCTGTATGCACATCCATTTTCCCTGAACTATATCCTGAACTTTTTATAAGAGCCAGGTATAAGCTGCAACACTGAAACACAGGATGCTCATATCCCAGGTCAAGGATACACAACTCAAGCCTATATAAATAAACATGAATTCTTTATTTCTATGGGTGACTTAACATCAGTTGTGTTACTGAGGGCTGCAGATATCATGCTTGAACCAGATAGTTTTTGTTTTTCCTCTGTCATCAACTTGCCAGATGGAGTCCATTACAGCTCTTTCCTTACAAGAAGTTTAAAATGTTTTGGGGCTTCCAGGAATTAAAAAGTTTTTCAAAAAAACATATTATTGGAATGTGTTGGCTGGATCTATGACTCTTCAAGAGTAGACAGCCACCAGGCACCAAAAAAAGAAAAGAAAAACTCACTTTCTTCTAACCAGGATTCTTCAAGTTCTTACAGATATCCTGCTTTAACAGATGCTTAACTCTCAATACTTTGTATAAAATTTGTAAGGTGGTTTTGCAGAGTCATGTCTGTTTAGCATAAATAAATGACTGTCTCATGTCTAAAAAGCTGTAAATGCAGGTCACAGGAGAAAAGAACTGCATGGATTTATGACAGTGTCAAAAGAATTCTGAGTCAAGCCTCATAACAGGAAACAATATTATTTTTGTTTTAATAACATTTCTCCTTCTTTCAGATGTTAAGTGTGTCTCTAGAGAGAGATAAATCATTTTGCCTGATTTTACTACATCACTTTGTAACAGTGCCTTAGGTCTATGATCAGATAGCACTTGAGAGCATTTTTGCATGTAAAACTATGGTTGAATGTTTTTCTTTTTCAACACTAAAACAAATGGATATACTTCTTTTCCTCCAACTGCCTTCAGTGTTCACTGTTCTATTTAGGTCCAATCTGCTGCATGTTTCAAAGCTGCATTTGAAACTTGTGAATTAGCCACACTACCATGTGAAGGATGGTGAAGTCTCCTGATGGTGGGAAAGAGTTTAAAAGATTGACAGCTCCCAAGATTTAAGTGGTGCTGCAGGGTGTTAAGCTCCATAGGAGATTTTGGACATGTCAGAAGTGTCAGGTACTTTATATTCATGGACAATTTCACAAAGGAGTTGATGGTGCTGTCTTTACATTATTAAAGGCAAAAGGAATGACGTGGTTACCAAGTTTAATGACTTCAAAGAACTAGGCCTGTCACATGGGCTGCTACAGAGCTATTTGAATTAATCTATTTTAAGGAAAACATTCTTGTCAGTATTTGCGCTTAAATTGTTTAAGAAAGGCCACATTGAGCTTTTAGTCAAGTCCTGTAATGTTCTCAAAACACTGAAAATTTGCATGAAAGCCTTGGGGCAATGTGCTAAGTTGATATAAGTTAAAACATCTGTTGCAGGATTTATCCCTGGGTAATTAACTAGATTTGGCATAATGGAAAGGAACAGATTTACCACTCACCTATACAAACCTGTTGCGGGGAAATAACTGCTAAACTGCTCTTCTTCCTAATTCTTTTCCTAATATCATAGACTATTCTTTTGTTTCATCAAAATGAAAAGAATGCTGGGTATCCTGTATATCAACACAGAAAATTACAAGTGTGATTCTAGCATCTTTATTTTTCAAATTCCTGTTTGCAACTCTGCCGTATCGTATGAAGAAATGTGCAGCCTATTGAAACCACAAGGTGTTCCAGGTTGGGGCTTATTCATAATCTCTAAGTAAAGCTCTCCCACTTGATGTGAAACACCTAACACCCCCCACCAGCAATCCTGGATGTTCCATCACTGAATGAGCTTGTTTTTCCTCTGGGCAATCAGTCCATCTCTAAATAGACCTGGTTCAAGCAAAAGAGCTGGGAAACCCTGCCCACATTACAATTTTTCCCTGTAGCTTGGCAGCAAGGGGTATGAATTTGGCAATGACCATGAAACATCCCAAGAAATTGAAGGATTTCAGACTGGACATTAGAGTAATCAGGACTGGCCTAAGAAGCTGTATTTTTCTCTCCTGCTGTGCTTTATTGGGGGATAGCACTATATGCTTGTCTAACAGAATGCCTCTCTTCTCTGTGGGGTCCAGAGAAACATAAACCTACCCAACACATTTCCTGAAGACATCTGAGAGTTCCTCTGCCAGCATTGTGAGCTCACAGACACAGGCCAGCTGTAGCCTGGAAGCTGTAGATCCAATTTAGCATGGCTTTGTGCCCAAACTAAAACATCTTGCCTCAGCAGAGCTGTGTTAATGCCTAGATGATTTCTGGACTGCAAGGGGCAAGCATGGCCCATTGCAGGATGAGCAGGACAAGAGCACTTGCCTGTGTGAGACATCTCTGCTTGCAAGTCCCTTGGCTATTCAGGCTAATGGAGCTCACCAGTTCTGTCAAGAGTGCTCTATGAGCCAGGAAAGGCACCCACAGAAATTTTTCTGCTGCAAACTTTGAGAAATTTAGTCTTCCCCAAGCAAAGGAAAGGATTTGGGTGCCAGGCAAGTACTTGAGGGCAAGAGGCTATTTGTCCATCTCATCCAAAGTCTTGTGAAGCAGCTGAATTAGATTAAAGGTTATAAGCAATGCATATTAATGCACTATAACCATCTATAACTTATAAAAGGTTATAATAATGCATATTAATGCATTATAACCTTGAATAGGATTTAGCCCAAAAATTCTATTTCTACAGTGTATAAGCTAGCTTGCTCTGCTCAGTCTAATTAGGATATTAATGACGCAAAATTAGAGAACATGTCAAATTTTTAGACAAAACAAAATCTATTTTGTGTCCAACAAGTACAGTTGCTGCATATACTTCCAAGACTGTGTATGGTAGAAATTATTTTGGTTTTCAGGATCTTCCCAGAAAAGACAATCTTAGATTTCCTGCACTCTCTAAATAATTCTGAGTACCAAGTCAGTTGTAGGAGTGTGGGGGGTGAGTTTTACTTGCCTTTTGATTAAAAAAAAATCATTAAGCTGAAACATTCACATGATCTGCAGGAATTTTTTTTTTTTTCCTGGGACAGTTCTACTGACTAATTGGCACTTTAATTACAAATTTCAGGTCAAGCAGGACACATTCAGGTCACAATTTAGGTGAATGAATAAAAATGAAGAACAAGGACTACAAAAATCTGAATGATGGTGTAATTGCTTAGTACCATAGAAGCATAGAATATGCTGAGTCAGAAGGGATCCATCAGGACCATGAAGTCCAGCTTCTGACCTTGCACAGGACACCTCAAGGATCACACCACGAGCATTTTATACAGGTTTTAGATTACTGCCAGAATGTTGTTTGCCTGTGTGGAGGTGTTCCATCTCTGAAATATATTCTATGAATGGGATCAAAGACCCTCACTTGTTAAATGATATTAAACAGACAGGAATGAAATAAATTACAGAAGTGTATTATTTCATTAGGGGCAACACAGTAGTTTGATTAAAATTTGGAGTGGTATCACAAAATTTCATGTCTGAGTAGACAGAATTAGTTTTCTAAACTGTTCACATGCCCTTCTAAATGGTGTGCTTGAGGGAAAAAAGTTTAATTGCTAATACACCATGACTGATATATTGGCTGTTGCTGTCATTATCAATTTTGCTATTTTAAGGATGCAAAGAGCTGCAAAGAATTCAGACATTTGATAATTCATATCAATGGATTCCACTTTCCGATGTTCCAATCAGATTTGTAAGAAGAATCATGCTTACACACAACTATAGAAACCACTATATCCCAATATTTAAGAGATTGCTCCAAATGCATCAATAACATTGCTGAAATAAATATTGAAAAGCTAGTGTAGAACTTGCCAGTTTCTTTTAAGTTGCAACTGTAAGTTTGGTAAAAAATAATTTTAAAAACAGGATCCATAGGAATTCTTCTATGCGTTAGTGGAAATAAAAAAATCACATAATCCATATGAAAGATCTTTTTAAACACTGCTGCTTTCTTTTTTCCTCATACATGAAAGTACATTAATATTTTGCTACTCCAGTCATAGGCTTGAATACACACTAAAGTCAGGAAACCTTAGATGAATGTATAATCAGTTTAACTAAAGCTTTATCACTGCTTTTTTTTTTTTGAATCTCTGCCACAATCTCAACAGAGTTGTTAATTCTTATGTGATTTTAATAATCCTCAGCTATAGGTGTGCTGAAGTGACACAAACACGTTATTCTGTGACTTTAACTGCTACCAGCCTTCTAACCAACTGGTAGCCTTCCAGCAGTATATACTCAAACACAGTATAATACCTTAATTTCCACTGGCATTTTGCCATGGCTATGCTACTGTCATATTTCTCTCATCCCAATGGTTAAATGCTTGGAGCATGGATTGTTTTGTTTTAGCCAGTAAGCTTAATAAAATATAAATATTTATGGATGCAAAAACAATTTCAACATCTTATCAAGCTGGCCAAAATCTACTCACATATCTGGTTCCAGAGATTTGACTACTGAACTTGGCAACAGGAAAATGATTGAGTTGATCAGCATTCTAAGAAGGTAAATATGACAGTGAGTTTGCAGGAGATCAGTAGTAGTGACCTGTAAGTGAAAATATGCTGCTGCTCAGATTCAATAACATAATGCTACATGAGGTTGCTTAGAGAATAAAACAGCTTACTGAGAAATTAAAATCTTACAGAACACTTTCCTCCTGAACCACAGAAAGTGTGGCTCTCTTACTGTTCCACATATTTTCATGCTATCATAAGCTTAAAAGGATACATATTGTAAGATACAAATACAGACATATTTTAAGTCTTTGTTCTACTACTGACCACCAAAGAGATGAGGGTTGCAAGCCTGAAACAAAAGCAGTGACAACAGCTCTGGGCAAAGTGTGGCCTATATTACAGAATAAAAACTAAACAAATTATTCCAAGGAGTGAAGCAAAATTGAGTAGCACCAACAGCTGTTTCGTCTTGGGGCCACTCTTCCCTGAATGCCTTTGTGGGTTTACATTTCAGGCAGGGAAGAAAGCATGGCCAGGAAATCTTAGGATTTCCTGTGATCCCATCATCCTGCCCTTAGGCAAGGGAACACAGGTGCAATCACTTTTTAGCTCCAATTTCTGATATAGATTGGGAAAAGGAACTGGAAGGACTGAGTTAGGAAGAGAATTTGGGCCAGGGAAGAGAGCAGGGCATCTATCTCCAGGCTTCTGTGGAGACAGCTGAGGAATCAGTCCAGTGGGTGGAAAAGCTTAACCTTCTCTGTCTTCTATATTTCTTATGTGATCAAAGAGACCTCTGCCATAGCATGTGCAGTCTTAAATGTCTTATTAACCAAAGTAAAGTGAGACATTGCTCGCCAACTGTGTTTTTCTAATGTCCCTTGGCTCAGCTGTGCTACCATCTGTCTTTAAATCTTAAATATACCAATAACATTTACCCTTTAAGGCCCTAATCACCTAGGCTTGAATAACCCCCAGATCACAGGCTCGTATTCAGCTCAAGTCCACTACCCCAGACCAGGTGCAGCAGAGATAAACTCTGCAAGATTTTGTTGATGACAACAGATTCTTCTGAGAGCAGAATCTAATTCAGATGGACTGGCTTTTGAGACATTGTATACATTTTTTGATAGCTGGAGTGTTGCCTACAATTTATTTTTCTTAAATATTTGTTCCATTAGCTTTTAAATATTCAAGCAGTAAAGCTTCTGCTGTATTAATTGGGAAATAATTCTACAGAAATCACTACAAAATGAAAACAAAGTTGGATCATGATGTTCCTTTAGTTTTTATGTTTTACCTCATTTGCCTTTTTGAAAAAAAGAGATGCTCATACAAACGTTAAAAATTTGGGAGACAGCTGGATAACTCAATTATTTTAATAATATTTTCTTTTTACAGAACTTCACCATCTACTGTAGCTCCAAGACATCTTCTGAAGAAAGCAGTAAAGAAAGAAAAATATGAGGTTGAAAAATGTCAAACAGAGACAACCTCCTTGGTCTTTTATACCTCCCTGTGAATAATTCTAGGGCCAGTTTTAGCACAACTCAGCTTCTGACATGGTAACCTTTCCTGTGCAAGACACTTGTAGGGATATATATATATCTGCATAAGAGAGGAGAAACAAAGTAAATATCCTAAAGAAAGGATACAGAACAAGCAGAAAAGCAGGAAAGCTGAAAAAAAAATTGAAATAAAAGGCCAGAAGAAAGATTTACCTTAGTAGAATGTACTCAAATATTTATATTCACTCCCTTTGGAAAAACTCACTGCATCCTCTTTATTGACAGTGAAACATAAGTGTATTTTTCAGCATATGTGCCCACATATCATCTCCATGATGGTGTAAGCAAAAAGATATAAAAACAGAAAAAGAGAAGCAAACTCATGGCAATCATCTCCCAACTTTTCAAGCAGTACTCCTTTCACCTGGCACAGTTGCAATTTCAACTGTCTTTTACAGTCCCTAACTTTGCTTTTAGTAGCAAACAGAGCTTATTCTGCAAAGAGCACTACCAAAGCTGCTGGTCAGACTGTAGTATTTTACTGTTCTTAATAGTTAGTATTTCAAAGACAACAAATGAAGAAAATGACTGATGGATAAACATTCATAGAAGAAATGGAAAACTAAAGATAGACCATTGTCTTGTACGTGTGATGGTTTGTTCAGATTTACTGTATTCATTTTATGCCCTCAGGGTGAGAAGTTCTGTTTATTGTATTAATTAATTTCCTGAAACTCCTTACCATTTTAAAAGTAGACTCTAATCTTTCCACCTCTGCAAAGATACAGCAGAAAAGTACTCTGAACTCTCCGGATATGTCCAGACTACTTTGAAATACAAGTTTTGTCTGTCAACAGAATTTCATTTGAAAATAACAGTTAGAATATTTAACATTGCCTAGTCCAACCAAAAGGAAAAAAATAAAGGGGAATAATGGAGCAAACCCAAAACTTCAATTAAGGTACTACATATTCTTTCCAGCAGCTCACTAGCATTTAATTGATCTGTTCTGAGGAAGTTAAGAATTTGCATCACATGGGTTGTGGGTAGCAAAAAGCCAGTTACATGATATTGTCACTGTGTGGAGTGCTCAGAGAGTTCTGCTTAGTAGTAGCACACAACAGGACACGAGTACAGCAGAGAAACAGAAGTTCCACACACGTTACCAAAGGAGGTGTGTGGAACTACTGATATATTGCCCATAAGGTTGCTTAACGATATGCTAAGAGCCACCCTATGCTGCTTTTTTTAACTGTTTACCTGTTCTTGCAGTGTTCTGACATTGTCTTCATAAGACAATGCAGCCAACCTTGATGATCCAGAGCACTGGAGTAATTTGTGTAACATAAGTAATTGAGTTTCAAATCACATCTGTGTCGCAGAGTAAAACGCTTTTCTAAGTGAGGATCTATACAATCATCCATAAGGTCAAAGGGTCACCATACATGTGTTACTACCTCAGAGCAGGTCTGTCTGACAGACAGACTGTGGACAAGTGCTGCTGAGTGCCAGATGGCACAAACACAATGCTAATTGATGTTCTTCTCCTGCACACAACCGGAGCTGCGCGTCCTTTGAAGACACACGCCACTGATGTGAATTAGTGCAAATCTGCCCCCTGCAGTCACCAGCCTCTTGCAAACATGGCCCTCATGTCTTTCCTCATGTTTTATATCAGCTGATCCTTGTCATCATTCAGATATACAAAGGACATATGGTGCAGATCTCTGGCATGCAGGGACTCGGATTTGGCCAAATGGGAACCAAGCCATGAAGGACACAGAGAGAATGTTACTTTCATCACAAGCCAAGACTGTGGGAACTGTTCTAGACATTAGCAGACCTTTATGTAGAGGTTTTTCAGCATGGAAGAAGATGCATAGCCCATTTCATGACAGCCAAAGTAAATAGTGCTAGCAGGACTCCCTTATTTCTCTGTTTTCGTACTAGACATCAGAAACATTTGCCAATGTGATGGTGACTGATACAAACTCAGTGCACAAAGTACCATCTTCGTTGCTATTCATTGGCAATATTTTAATGCTGCTGCTGACCCTCTTCAGCAGTGACCAGTCAGGCTAAAGACTGTTGTACATTTCTTTTTTTTAGGTAAATCACATGAGGCAAAGTCAGGCCAATAAAAAACACAAATACCAGAAGACTCTTTAAAAATACTAGGCATCTTTATTTTTTACAAAATAATTGAATAGGAATTTTTAGTCATAGCCTGGTTTTCATCCTCAGATAATTTAATGTCACAGTAAAGCAAGAATTCCTGGGTGGTTTGCACTTTGTATCACTCTGGAGAGACATTGTCTTTTCCATTTCTCTGTCCAGCAGTTATCCAGGACTCACATAACTGCTCACAGTTAGTGAATACAGCATTCAAGTGATGCTGGGAAAGTATGCAAGTGTCTTAAATATTTTTAAATAAAAAAGAAACATTCACTGTGTTCTGTCAATTTCAGAAAAAGTTAAGTTACAAAAACCAGTTCTCTGTCTGATCTCCTGTCCCATACACAGCCACTTAGAGTGAAAGTCAAAACTATAAGTTCTCTCATTGGCTATTAACTCAGTCATATAGCAGGGATAGTTGGCCTTTTCATGTCTGTCCTGTGTATAGAAAAAAGCTGTCAAGAAACAATTTTAATAGTTTAGAGAATGAAGAGATCTGTCATTCAAAATAGCTTTTATAATTTATCCTGAAAGCATGAAAAAGTTTCTGACATACATAGCTTCACGTCTGAAATTTCATCAAAGTTATCTCTATTCTATCAGTATAGCATAAAAAAATCTTCATTTTCTTGCAGGAAAAGGTAGGCCCAAAATGTTCTAATTACAGAGTGCAGCCATTGCCAGTCTCCTGAAGTCTTATTTAGAAAGAAATGGGCCGAGTAAAAGCATAGGCTTTAAGGCCAGAAAGGATCATTAGATTACCCAAAATTTTATGTGTTTCAGGCCAACACATCTTAATACGTTTAGCTACTTACTAAGCCTAATAATTTATGAATTATCCTAGTATATTTTTTTGAAAACCCTCAATTTTTAATTCCTTCCTAATGCTCCCAGAGAATTGAACATACCTCAACAGATTAACTGTTTTTCACAGATCGTTAGTGATTTAGGGTCATTCTAAATTTAAATCTGCATAACACCAGCTTCCAGCTTTTAGTCTTTATTGTACCTCTCCATACAAATTTATGAAGTCCCTTTGTGCCTTACTCTTGGGAATGTAATTATACATGGAAATCTATTCATTACTTGGTAGCCTTTAAAAACCAACTAGGCAGACTGAGCCCTTTAATTCTGTCATTCTAACTTATACTTTCCAGCTCCCAGGCATTTGTATTCTGTCCCTGCTCTCTCTCTACTTATGCAACAAATCTTGAAGCTGTACAGATAAACTACAGATACGGAAGTAAAAAGATAAGTTAAACACTGTATGATAAAAAGATATGTTAAACACTGCAACGAAACAAATGTAGCACCTCTTTTTTCTCTCAGGAAAAGACTTCTTAGCGCACCTAATATGAACCTAGAACTCTTTCCAGGGTTTTCAGGAAGTAATTCTTCATTCTGTATTTATGATCTTTATTCCGTATTTCTACATGTGTAGCCTTAGTTTTGCCAATATTAATGCAATATTAAGGCAGGCCTGTCTTATAAATCAGTCTGGACATCAAACAATCCATATGATTATATTTTTGTGATTACTTAACATGACTGTTACCAGCAATAGCTTCATAGTTCCAAATCATAAATCAAAAATATTTAATTATCTTTAAAAGCATTCATTGATGTGGATCCCCTTTTCAACAACTCTCCCAATTAATAATGAGTTGTCATTGGCAGTTCATTTCAGATCAGCCTGTCAGCTGTTTGCAATCTGTCTACAAAGACAAAATGCATATTATATAGAGGATAGAAAGCAAAATAAAACTGAGATTGAGGAAATTATAAAGTTTATTAAAATGAGAAAAGAGCTCGTACTGCCTTCTTAAAAAGAAGCTGATTGAATTCACCCAGTAAAGCACACAAAACTCAGATGGATAAACGAGTCCACAGTTTGGGGGAAAAAATCTGAACAGTCTTTATTTCACGTTGGGCTCCTAATATAGTCATTGTCAGTCATGATCTCACAGACTGCAAGGCAGTGAAGTGAATAGACATGCTCTCCTCCCACTTCTAATCTGTTTCTCCAGACTCTCAGCCTGTTAAAACAAACTGCACTTCTCTGCTTATTTACATACTCAAGTTTGCTCTGGGAGGTGGTAAAAAAGGTAGAGACTATGTAATTCTTAGCAAAGGCAACAGCCACAGAAGCACTGTGATGCTTAAAACCAGAGAACACCTTTCCAAGACACGTGGGATCAGAATATCTTAGTTAAAACCTGTGCTGTTACTGGTTTTGCTATGCCCAGGCAAGTTTCAACATTTTCTTCCCATTCTCCAGTTCCCCTCTTCCATATGATTAGATGTCAAAACACAAAACAAATTAATCTAACTTTTATCAGTGGAGTGCTAAACCTTATGGAGTGTGAGTCAAATCTCAAGGTCACCTCCAAGACTTTTTCTTACCACTGCATTACTTTAGTTAACAAGTGACAGGAATTCTATTTAGGAATGACAGATTTACTGTACAGACAGCTTCTTCTAGTGGAACTTTTCACTAGATTTCATCTTCTTCGAGATATTTTGCAAATATCATGTTGCAGTTATTATTGGACCTTATGCTAATTTAAAAATAAAAATTCCACTTGACAAAAATATTATTGTACATGTGCTTCCTTTGGCTCAAAGCTATCAATCACCATGATGAAGTAGACATAAGTTATGAGATTTCCATGGAGGAAAGAGTACTGGATCACTGAGAGAATGTTATAACCCAGCTGTAGCAATAATTCCAAGCAGCTTTTAGGCAGTGAAGTCTCAATAAACTTAAACACTTGTTTAAGCCAGATTTATTGAAGCAGCTTCACATAATGTGGTTCTGGTTTAGGGTTTTCTATTCTGGGCAGAGCACCAACTGGAAGGAAGCCGTGGAATATGCACTCCCTAGTCCACTAGAGAGTCCTCTGGAAACATCATGCACCTTTTTCTCTGCTTTTCCCTGTCCTCCCATCACACATATTACTAATGTTAAATCATAACATAGTTCAGTATTTTATGATGAAAAAGTAAAATTAAAGCAAACCAAAAGGGTTGTGTTTTATTCACCAAAAGAGGATGCATGTTACTATGCCTACACCTGAGACAGTGGGTTTTTGACAGTTCCCATGTGGGAATTTGCCATTGCCTTGGACATCTCTGAAAGCTCTTGGTGTTGCTTATTTCGCTTTGCTTTTTTTGTCTTTTTTTTATCCTTTTAATAAGGAAAAAGATAAGTACACTCTAAATTTTCTGTTTGCATACTTCTTTATACATTGTGTCACTCATTCGCGTTATCTGGAACTCCCTCTTTTTTTGAAGTATAATTTGCCCGATATTTCTCCCTCCAGAATGGTTTCTGTTTAGATTTTGCATTTTAGTAATTTCCAGGAGCTATTGTCATTTCCATGACCACTTTTTCATAGGTTTCTTTCCTCCCCCCGACTTACTCAGAGGAGTTTTTCCATTGGTATCTATTTCATTTCTGTTTACAAATTTAAAGGCATATAATATAATTTTGGAACTTCTAACAATCATTCCGTCCTTTCAAACATAAGCCAGTCTGGAATTCATCTCTATTCTTTCCAATAATAAGTTATACACATGAAAACAAAGATTATCTCTCTTGCAAAGCACATTAGTCTTCACCATACTGTGGGGTCTCCAGGATCTCTTTGAGACTAACAAGATTCTAGTTCAGTTCTAGTCTAATAAACTAAAAGCAATGCCTGAAATATGCTACTTTGTATTGTGCTACTAAGTCTCCAACTTTTTTGCTGCTTCTCCAAAAATTAGCATTGTGATGAAAAGATACAGCATGATCTGATCAGTGTTTCTTGTTGTTATACAATGTGGATGAAAGCTAAGACTGGAAAAAGAATCCTCTCAAACTGCCTCTATTATTGATGGCATCAATTCTGAATGAAAAATGACTAGAAAAAAGTCTCAATCCAAAGCCTTCTCTAAGCAAAGCAGTGACAATGACTCTGACGCTCTCCATTAGATTTGTGTTGGGCTTGAGGAACTGCTATCCATCCTGGCCTGAGGATATCAGACAGTGGAGAACAAGGCAGTTTTTCTCAGAACTCTGACACTCAGTTTGGTGCCAGCCTTCAGCCATGAGACCGTATGGACTAACCGCAAGAATTCAAGCAGTATCGTGGATTCACTTATTTCATTTGGGAAAATGCAATATAACTCCATAAACTGACAAAATCCAGTCTCACCAAGAGCCAGAACAACAATTCAGCCCCGGAACAACTTAAAAACACATTCCTGTTGCTCAAGTGAGAGCAAAATATAAGCTGGTGATTTATGTGCTGTGTCAGTCTGCTGTGTACCCTGGATCTGTGTGTGACTGGGCATGTTCAAATCTCTAGGACTCAGAAGCAGCCTTTTCCCACTTTGTCTCTGGTTATCAACTGTAAATAAACCATGAGCCCAGTTAATGTGCCCTGAAAGCTGAACAATTCATGTGAGATAGGTACAAGTTATTCTCATGTATGGGAAAGATGAAGGAACTCTTCACGAGCAGGTAACACTTAAGACCCTTTCCCCTCATCTTGCAAACTCTGGTTTCTGATGTCAATAATGTCACTTATTGCTTTTCTTTGGGGTATATGAATGGGAGAGACCTCTTAAGATGCAGAATTAACCTATCAGATGAAAGCATCTTTTAATTAACATAACTTAATAAATGTAATTGAATCTCCTAATAAAAAAACATTAAAAACTGCCATTATAAGACCCTCGCAGAATCTGACAATGAAATTATTCAGGGTTTTATGCTTTCAAAACATCATCCTGCCGTTTATCCATAGTCAACTCCTATAGAGTACGTCTTCATATAGTCTTTTCAGACAGAAAATTCCACCAAGGAGTCAGTGATAGATACTGTGTGGGTAAGGCAGTAAGGATGTGGAGGCCATGTGAGGAGAAATGATTCCCATTGAAAGCCCTAAATAGCTCAAGTTCACAGAAGTTTAGGGACACAAAAACTTTAGTGGCATTTCCATATAGCACTATCTAAACACCCAAAGTGGCATTCAGGAATGTGTATCCTCATATCTTCTAGTTGAAGCAGGGAGAACATGGTAATGCAAGGGCATATTTATTGAGAGAAGTAGAGTTCAAAATGGAAAAGAAAGGAAAAGCTGCAGTTTGTTTGCTTTCTTAGCCCCCTCTTATGACCAAATGCAAAATATACCCATTTCTGAGAAAGCACAAACAAAAATTGATTAATTTTAAGTACTTTGGTTGGCGATAACGCGTCACTTTGGGTACCAAAGACAAAAGCTGACCTGTAAAATATTCCTACCAGACCTTAAGATATTGAGTGACAAGGAAACAATGAAAACAATAAACTTTCATTTCTGGATAATCACAAAGCAATGTGAAAATTCATGTTACATTTTATTTGCAGATATAATGATGGGCTTCAAGCTAACATTTTCTGAGATATGGAAGTGAAATATTTCCATGAAAACGTAAATTCATTGTTCAGCTCTTACTGAAGTGAATGTTACTAGAAAAGAAATATCAGTTACACCAATTGGAAATATTTAATTTATATACTCTTTAGACAATGAGTTCTAAGGAAGGCAAATGGCATAAATAGAGTTCATATTGCAGAGAACAGAAGACTACTGCAAAATTGAACTGGTTGCTTCATACATAAAATGTAAAAATTACCATATTCAATGTAAAAATTGACAGCAATTCCAACGACAGGACTATTCTTTTTAGAAGAAATATAAGAAATATCAAAAATATATTTTTGATACTGCAAGTAAGCAAATGAATCAACTACTAAAGCAAGGGGCAGAACGACTGCACTTCCATAGAATTACAGGAGTGATAAGGACAAATGAGCACCAAAGCTAAATTAATTACACTCATTACATTGTGCAGTGTAATTACATTAATAACGCTCTACATGGATAGTAAAGTGATGCCGATATGGTTGAAAAAAAATACTCATCCTTGGGTCTAAAAGCAAAAACCATGCTATAAAATGGTATAAATTTGTCTGCCAAAATATTTAAGAATTACCATCTTACTGTGGAGCTACATGAAAGCTTCACAAATTATTTGCACTGTGTTCTTTCTTTGGTGAACTTTTAATGATAATGACTTATATTTGATTTTATTTTCTTTTTAATACCTGTCTGTGAGCAGAGGATAAGGCACTCATTTTAGTAGAGACAGTGAGGAGGTAAGACTGGGTAGAAAGCTCAGCAATTGTATGGTTAATGGAGGAGGAAAAAAATTAAATGTAGACCAGCAGCAAATATTAGCCTAGAGAATTCAAACCCATGCTCCAGAGTATTAAATGCTCCCTACCCTCACTCATTTTATTTGTACCTCTCCTTTTCTTCTCCATAGCTATCCTTCCCAGCTCAGGTCCAGCGCAGGTAGCCCCTGATAATGAGATGGTGAGAGCAGTGGGACATATTTCAGGCAGATACTTTCTTTCCCAGCATGGCAGCTATTCATCCTGGCCTTCTGCACCTCCTGCACCTTCTGCAGCTCAGAGTCTCTCATGCCAAACCACCTTGTGCTGGGCAGCTCTGACACATCTATAAGCAGGATCTCTATTTCTGATCAGTGCAAGCTACTGACCCAGGTGAATTAGAGAGCCCATGGTGGACAAGGAGGATCAGGTGGGATGAAAAGAATGTCTGTGAGGTGCTGGTTTCATTGGCCGTGTTGAAGTAATTAGGATTTCTACATCTCCTATGCCAAGTGTGTTTATCTATCTGATGTCTCAACTTTACTCATTTCCTCCTCCAGCTGAAAACCAATAAAGCCATTAATAAAGTCTTTTATATATGATCTGAACATATATTTATTTTGTTGTTTTACATCTCAGTTATTCTCCCAACACTTTTGCTGGTCTTCACAATAGGTAACCAGTGCATGTGTCCAAGGTGAATCTGACAGTTAATCTTTTCCACATTTTTGCTTATTCTCATTTTTGGTGTCTTCCATGGTATAATTTTCTTTTTAAAACTAATGTCTCATTCCATGCTAAAATTTCAGTTTCTGATGTTTGCAAGGTGTTCACACCATCACTTATTTCCTGTGTGGGAAATGTTGGGTTCCTATGTGCAGCATTGGGTTCTTCTAATTTTTTTAGAAAAGCCCCTCTAATGAGAGCCCTCATCACAAGGAGAGTTCCTTATAAAACTCTGCCTGGCTGCCTTTCTCTCTGCTGTGAAATCTCCAAATGATGCATTTAGACAGCTGACAATGGGGTAATTTTCCACCTCACCGATCAACAAAAGTTCATTTTTTCATGTACACTTTCCTCACATTCTTTTACTCTGTGGCTTTAACCTCTCTGAGATGAGAATAGGGTCTCTGTCCTGCATTTGAATAGCACTCAAAGCACAGACTAGGAAAACGTTTACAGTGTTGTGATAAAAAATTAAGATGGTCTCAGCAATAAAGACAGAAAATTGAACTTTGGTTTGTAGTCTCCATTCACATAGACCCAGGTTAAGTTGCCGTTGGCCTTCTCTCTGCAGTATGCCAGACCAACAACAGTATTTTCTGACAGTGGTTTTCTTTAGTAATTCAGAAGTCTGAAGCAAGGAAGATGTTTGAAAAAGGTGAACAGTTTAGCACAGTGAAAAATTGGGATGAGGCACTACTGTAGACGCTGGCTCTGTCCCTATCCAATATTCTCCACCAGGACAGAAATTAGACAAAAGTTTTGAGCATGCAAGGACAACATGGTAATGGGAAAAGCCATAATCAGAATTATTTCTGGAGCCAAATTATTTTTTTATTCAATTGCACAAGAAAAAAATGAAAGAAAATCTGGAAGAGAAAAGAGTCAAGTGGAAATATGACGAAACTGAAGTCTACTTGAGTGTATAATCTCCTCTCAGCTTCTATGGCATTTGGTTCTTTACTGTGTTTCCAAAAACCACCCTCTAGACTTGATTCCTAAAATGTAGGACCACTAACAGATCTTAGAAGGGCTACAACTTATGTTTCAGGTTAAACAGGAAAGTGACTGTGTTATGCTACTTAGTGATTTTTCTGCTACTTTTTCTTCTGTTAACTTTAGTAGCCCTGCATCTAAAAACTGCGATGGAGCATAGTGACAAACAAATGTGTAGAGGGGTGGTTCAAAAAGCTACTTAGAGTACACTGAGCATCAAAAAAAGGCCAAACAGAAAGAAGGGATTCATGCCACAAATGTCTTAATGAATAATTTGTTTCCAGAAAATAAAAATAAATCTAAGCCATTTTACTTCTGGGAAAGAAGAACTACAGGGTTTTATCTCTTTAATCATTTCATGATTTCTTTTTTTCCCTCATAAATATTTTAGCTTGTCATACTAATTTCTGTTTTGCATCTTTGTAACATCTGTGGGTCTTCTGTAAGATAGGGGCTTGATCACTTTTTGACTCAATAGAAAAAAGATTTATTTTTTCAAAGATGAAGTTCTTATTTAGCACATTAGATTTGAGATCTAAAGTTTTATTAAATAACCCAAATTAGGTCTTCTCATTGGAATTTATATATCACAAAAAGTAATTTTCAGGAAAAAAACACACAAATACTTGAATTCTTTTCAGTCCCTTGAGGAAAGAAGGAGAAACTTTTTTTTTAGATCGAGAAGCTAGCAAACCAGACTGGAAAAATTGAAATGGGACTAAAGACAAATGCTTTTCTTGGAGACTGATTGCCTGTTCTGAGCCTCATCCTTTCTCCTCTGCAGAAGTGTTTTGGCCAATAATACTTCTATGAAGTATATTACTCACACAGATACAAAGACATCCTTCTCACCATTCAAACCACTGGGATTTTCAGCATGAATATTGCTTTCAATATGGATTAGAAGGAGACTTGAAAACCTTGCTCTTAGAACTTGATTGCCAAAAGATTGAAAACCAATCCAGTTAACCACAAATACCAAGAGCACAGGACAAACTTCTACCTGGAACTATAGATGGAGTAAGTACTTCTAGAAGTTGTGGGCTGGACTGCTTAGGGCATCAGAGGACACTGCACAGCTTTGGTGTGGAAATACACTGAACATATTGAAAGAAGGAAGAAAACCCCTTTGGATAGCAAGGCAGCTCTTTGCTATTTGATGTGTAATCCCAGGGCAAAGTTTTCCTGCTGTTCTGTAGAGGGAAAAGTGCTGGGCATAGAAGCTAAGGGCTCATGAAGGCCACAGTGAGGGAAAGGGTAGAGATAATATTTAATCTGAAGGGATTATCTTGAATGGTCAATTAATCTCAAGAATTGTGATTTGAGCATAGTAATCAATGTGTGTTGTCAATTACTCTGGATCTGACTGCAAAACCCTCACTGAATACTAGGTTCTTTGAAAAACAATCACATGAGCTTGCAATAAAAGAGATAAGATAGCAAATGGATAGCAAATGTGACCAAAACAATTTGATTTTAAATAAAGAATATGTAGCAGTTGTGCTCTGTTCCCAGATATTTAAGACTGATGTATCACCACCCAAATTCACCCATTATACCCCTTGGATTTATGGTATTATACTTTAAAGCATTTTTTCTCCTGTTAGACTTTTTTATTACCCTCTTTGCATACTTGCAGATGATTTTTGTTGTTCACAGTAGGTACATGATGCATGTTTGTTTGCACCTTATTCAGCTGAAGAATAAATGGCCAAATAAAATTTACCTCATGAAAAGGAAATGCTGTAAAATACTAAGCCCAGAAGTTTGAAGCTCTCAGTGGCAGATTATATCAAGTTAACCAGTAGATTAAATAAATATTAAATAAGTGACCTCTTAACATAGTTAAATAACCCCCCCGTAAAATAGTTTATTTTTATGTTCTTTATTCCACCAAAACTGCATTGCAGTTTTCCAGTCTTTATATTTACATTATTTGCAACTCTTTCCACAAGTGCCGGTACAAATGTAACTGATGAGAATCCAGAATAGTCATACAAATGTTCCTGAAAGCAAGGTGCATTTCTGAGCAATTTTTTTCTGATGCACAATAATATATATGTATATATTAACAAAGCTTCATAATATAAAATATCTTCCATGGCAAGTAAAACTTCCCCACTTACAGCTTATTCAGATTTCAGTTACACAGACTTCTGCATTTCAAGTTAGTGCAAATAATGAGAGTAAGAGCCTGAGCAGAACGATGTAAATACAACAGAACAAGAGAAACAGCAAAACTTTACCAACTCCCTGCATATGGTTATAACATTTAATCAGTATATCATTAGTATTCTTCATATACAATGTATTTAAATAATTGGCTTGTCTGAACTATAGGCAACAAATTTACAAAATAAAATAATGTTTCACACAAATATGGAATGTCGGACAAATATATGAAAATAAAATGCATCTAGTAACAAAACGTCGTAAATCAAAAAGATAAAAGATGTCTTCTCCATTTTTGAAGATTTCAAGGCACTTTCTTGGCAAATCAGAATTCTCTCCTTGGTAGAAAGTCTGCAAGAGAAAAGGACATGCCATTTTAAAACTAGTTTCGAACCAGAGAAGCAGACTGCTTAGTAAAAATTTGTTCCTAAACCACAGTATCCTGCAGATTGCATAAATCATAAGATTAATTTCATACGCCAGTGGGTCTTGCCCTCCTGTGAGGACTGGTGAGTTTTGCAAATCCCCAGCGTCACTGCCGAGAGGTTGAACACACAGCGCTCTGCGCTGCGGCACCTGGCATGGGAGTTCCCCATGCACATAACCACGTGCAGTTCTACATTCTGGGTTCTGTCAAATGCTTTACTTCCATTCGCAGGGATCTGACTCAAGAAATGAAAACAAGCCCACCCAAACCTCTAAGAGCTGTAAGGGCAGCATGCGCCCGGAATCTCGGCCCCGGAGCCCGGAGCCACCCCAGCGGCTGCCCGGGGTGCGGCGCCTCTCCATGGTGCTGAAACATCCCGCTACGGCTTGCGAGACCAGATCCCGCGGGCAGATGATGGGCTTTCCCCAAGCAAAAGTTCATTTCGAGGAGGAAAAGACCACGTCTTCTTTGTATACTCGGATATTCGCAGATGAGGAAGGAAAATATTTGCATAATAGCACTGCAGCCCTTTTTTTAATGAGGAAAAGGCAGCCTAATTTAGTACTGGCAGGAAAAGGCTTAAAAATCGCTGCCAATTCTTCAAGTGAGAGAGGCTCCTTCTTCAAGGCAACCAAGAATCTCCAAGACTGTCAGATGTTAAAATGAAGGCAAATTTTCTTATAGGCAACAGGATCTGTGGCCATGTCCTCTCTACGCTAGTTGAGAATGGTGAGGAAAACAGATCCCTTGTGCCAAAGATGAAGTAGAAGCAATCGGAGAATCATGTTAGAAATGCAATGCTATTGAGGGATGAACGTATGTAACTCCTTTGTTGCACTCCCTACTAACAGAGAAGAGAGAGCAACTCCTGCCACTCTTCGCCCTTCTCAAGAAAATGTTTTCATTCCAAGAATCAGTGGATATGAGTAAACATGAAGATCTGAGGATGTCTTATTTATAATGGAAATTATCCACTGTACTCAGAGGAACGGGGTGAGGGAGGACAGAGACAGCTGGGAAACACTCAGATCACAGCTCTACTTTTTCCTATAATGTTTTCTCTATTTTTAACAAAGGAGAGAGAAGGCCAGCCTAGATACAACTTTAAGTGAATACAGTGCACACAAGCTGCTAGCAATGCTTACCATTTAAAGTCTTTCGTCCCTATTTTTCATGTCTTTGAATGTATTTTTGGCAGGCAAATTAAAACACCTGGCTTTGCAAATCATAGCAACTTTTGATCTTTTTGTCTTTTAAAGATGGAAATAGGATGAGATAGATGCTTCTGTACTGTGGATATGTAGGCAGATCTTTGACTCATTCTCTTGAAAGAAAAAGAAAGAAAATTTGGAACACCAGAAATCTCTCTGAAAGCCCTGATACATGAATCCAGTGATGTAAATGGATACAGATAAAAGAAAAACAGATACTTAAAAGGTAAAACTGCAGAAAATAAGAGAGTGGTGGGATGTTTGAGAAACGTGAGATTTAAAAGTGAAAAAACAAACTAAAAAACAAACAGGAATTTAAGTACCCTCTCCCCAGAATATTTTTTTTTTAATAGGACATTCAGAAAAGGATTTCTGCCTTGAGTCATGAAAAGGAGATAGAGGCAAAGTAATGAGATGCCTAGTCAGTCTCTGGTTCATTGTCCTTGGTACATTCAAAACCATCTGCAACACCTGGAAATCAAGAGGCCAAAGAGACTGAAAATTGTTAAGAAGAAAGTAAGAGAAAGAAATTATGTCATTTCTTCTCAGAACTGAAATATTGCCATATTTTTTAAAGCACAGCCACCAAAATGAATCCCACCTCCACTGAGAAATCAAGTCAGCTAACACTGACTCATATCCTACTCTTCTTTTCTTATTCTTGATTAGTATGAATTGAAGTCTTGATGCAGGAAGAAGTGACATACACAACTCCCCCAAGCTCCAAGCTTGCAGTATTTGTCAGGAGGAGGTGGTGAAAGAAAACCACCTTTAAAGAAATTCAAATAAATAAAATTCACTGAACTTATACATTTCAGTGGTTAATAATAACAAACAGTGCGTGTATTTACAAATTAATCTTTGAAAGTATAACCATCTTATTAATATTCAAACAACAGGAGAAGACAACTCACTTGAAGATGTTACTTTTATCAGTGACAGTGCTGTGTAATTAACACATTTGACATGCTATTCATAAACAAGAATGGACTGGTTTCTTCCTCAGACTACTTAGTGAAACCTTTAGCTTTCCACATCTTTATGTTCAGTTTCCTTCCATTACCATGAAGTGGTTATTAACTTTTCAGAAATTCTCAGGAGACAGTATGGGAATGAAAAGGGGTCCCAGAAACGAATTAAGTGACAGGTTATCTATGAAGATTGCATTGGTAGACCCAATACCAAGACATTCTGCTTCTTCCATGGATTAACAACAAAGTCCTCTGCAGAATGGCCTGAAATAAATGTGCTGATGATGTCCTTGGGCATTTTCCTTTCACCAAGCAGACTCCTTCTTGAAATTTTGAGCAATAAGAGGCCACCCAGTGCATAATTATGGACTGCAGGGCCACAAGTGACTTGTAGGAAATTACAGTGGGGCTTGTCAGAGGTATTTGTGCTTCTAGGTATTTCCAGGAGGAGCCAGTCAGTTCTGCAATGCCAAAGCTGCATGCTGATACAGTCTGACAATACCACATTTTTGTATGCACACCTGATAATAAGGTATAAGTGTGAAATAAACCACTAGACCATTCAACATATAAGAAAATGAGTGGGGAAAATTATACTTACATAGCAAACATCCTAGGACTGTGTACACAAAGGGCTCATTGCTAATCTTGTTAGCAATCTTGCACACCTTTTGTAATCTATAAAACAGAATTACCCACAGCAATAATGAATCTCAGCTGCCAGATACCCTCAAAAACAGCATAAAATTAAATGTAAACTTTGTACTTGAATTTCAGACACTGTACACAGTGAAACTGTTATCTGATGGAAATCCATGAAATTATGTGTGCAAGATGCAATATTAGATTGTACTTTAGCATAATCAGTGCTCTAGAGGAAAAGTACAAGGGACTGAAGGAATTAAATTTCTACCAGGAAGTTTCCTACTGGGATATGGAAGACCAGGAATTTAACTCATTAACTGGGAGGCTATTCAAACTATCACTATAACATAATCAGAAGTCAGGATGTTTCAAACATTTTGTTCCATTTAGTATTAATATTGATTTAATTCCATATTTTGCACATTTAAATACATCTCTTAATCATCAGACTAAAGACACTGACCTCTCACTTCCAATCCCTCTGTCATGTGTCCTTGGTTCAAGTGACCACTTGGTTCAAATAGACCCTGAGTTACTGCCATCCTTTCTGATATTTGCTAGCAAGAAATACATAGGTCCTAATTTCTTCTCTTGCTTGATAAGTATTTTAATAGAACTTAATATAAATTGTGCCAAACAGCAAGAAAGTGATTGCTATTTGGGTTTCAGTTCCTCAGAAAATATTTGTACAGTGTACAATCATGTCAGAAGGAGAAGAAATAACTCATCTTCAGACATCCCGTGATGACTAAGGTGTCCCCAAAAGAAAATATCAAACCACTCTAAAGACACAGGGAAAGATCTTGGCCATGATCAGCCTGAGTGATAGACAAGGTGGAGACAAATCTGAAGATTTAGCTCCCCTTTTTAGAACAGAACATTTCAGGTGAATATAACTCATTGTCTGCTTTGGGTTTGCTTGATGCAAGGGGGAACAAAAACTCTGTTGTGGTTTAAATCATCCTTTTTATTTTACAATTTGCTTTGATAGTTGAACTAAGAAATAAGTTGTTCACACCATTCAAAATCACAATCTCGCTTTTAACTTTAAGAAAAGGTATTTAATTAGAAGAAAAATAATATTACTGTGTTTCTTTAGAAATAAAGTGAAACACTTGGGCAATACATAAGAGTCCAAATTATATTCACATGCTCTGGATCCATGTATCAAGGCATACAACATGCAACATAGTATTTTTTGTTGCACAGCAAGTGATAGAAATATGCCTTGCCTACTTCTCTGTCTACTCAGAAAACTGTAGGTATATCTTTTGAGGATCAGCCATGGATTCCTATATTCCAGCTGCTGATAAGCATAAAGGTAAATGGAGATGAGGGCTGCTCCATCCCCTTTCAAACACTAAATCCTCTGATGTGCTGGGCTATGGTGAGAGAGCATCTCAGCTGCTCACAAACAGTGCTTCTAAGTGATGCAGCCAGAAAGTGCCATTGTTTTTTCACCTTAAATCCTGAAAAGCTTCCAAAGCACCAAGCTTTGCCCACTGTTTGTGCTTACACATCCCTAATGCGATTCACCTTCTCTAATTAAAACACACTGCTTATTTTCCACTGACTTTAATTGAATTGCCCATTGCACTAGAGAATGCTGAAGTAACTTCTATTTAAGAAATTTCCATTTTGGTTTGGGTTTTTTGTTTGCTTTTTATCCATTTTATCCAAGAACACTTCTATTTTTCAGTGTCTCTGACAAAATCATATTCAGGCTGTGTTAAAGCAAAGCTTCTACAGTCTTAGAGAGGAAGGTTGTTTGATGAGAGCTCAAAGTATGAATAACAGCATGATGAATCAAATTACTTTATGTTGTTTAACAATGGGCATACAATAGAAAAATATACTCACAAGCTGAAATATACTAAACCCCAAAGATATAACCCTACTATTAAGAATTAACAGAAGGTAAAGAATAGTTCAGATTTTACCTTGCACAGGGAAAGCTAAATAAAGAGAGCAAGAAGGAGAACATGGTTTCACATCTGCCCTCTGCATAAGCATGCCCTACTGACTTTTTTCAGTGTAGTTTTCATTTCATTTATTTCAACATCACTTTGAAGGAACTCCATAATGCTCAGCTGACAGCAAGTGCATTAATAGTAAATCTTTATATATTAGAAGAGCTTGGGTATATTTTTTAACGTGGTGTTAAAGAGCAACTGTTAAAAAACAATCAGGACATCAAACACTTAGTAGAGAAAGTGCAGTGCTTTCAAGCAAGTACCACAGCTAGCATTAGGAGGAGGTACTTTGCTACTTACAGGTTGGCGTTGAGCAGTCCCTTGTGTTGTGATACAGTCGATGAAAGTGCTTGCTACACTCTGAGGAAAATGTGACTGGCCCTGTTAGAAAGCAAGGAGGAGTTAACAACAAGCTCTCAGTGTCACTGCTCTGCAGTTTCAACGAATGACAACCACACAGAGCATTACGTTCAGTTTTTCTTGGCTAAAATTGCATTTAGTCTTTTACTATACCTTAAACAACCATGATGCAGCACAAGTATAACAACGCTAGTGAAATAACAGAAAGAAATTCTCTTGCTGTGCCTTTATGCTCGTGATATAAAAACCAGAAAAACATTAAAATGATGGGTTGGTTTAGCCTTGAAATTCCAGTAATTCAAAATTAGCAGTAAAATTTCTTGTAGGGTGAAAAGTAGAATTACAATTACAATATAATTTAGTTTGTTCAATAGTTGTCTGTAGTCTAATGTAGAAGGAATAATGCCCCTGGACTGAGGATACTACTTGTAAAGATAAATAAAAGCAACATTTTAAGCAAATATGAGTTTCTAAACTCTGGAAAGATGAAGTACTTTCATGTACTAATGCTTTTAATTTGCACATAGATGGTTTATAAAATTCTTAATATTCAGTGTGGGTGTTGAGGGAAAAAAAAAGACAGCTGAATAACATCTAGAAACATGATCTCCCATTAAAATAATTCTAGTAAAAAAGCAGAATGCAGGATGTGTTTCGTCTTTGGCAAGGCAAATCCCTGCATGTCCAGGGTATAGTGTGTTTCTCTCTTCTCTGGATATACAGTGCCATCTGTTTACATTAACATTTGATTAAAAAAGTGTCCCTGCTTCTGGCCAGGGGGTTGGAACTAGATGATCTTTAAGGTTCCTTACAACCCAAACCATTCAATGGTTCTATTTTTCTATAAAACATGGCTCAGCTGTAAGAAGTTGCCAAAGACCCCTTCCAAAATCACTGATGGCCTCAGGAAAGTGTTGCTGGTGACATTCAAGTTGAAAAGGAGAGAAAAAATGTAATATTTGCATCACGTAACCTGCTTAGCAAGACTGTCACTGGCAGCTGGGGATGAGTATCCCGTGGTTTGGGCAGAAAACATTGACATATACTGGCATTAAGTGAACAAGACTAAATTTAAATCTAAATTTAGTACATGTAGGAACCCTGAATAAGAATAGCTTGTTTCAAGCAATGCTACAAGATGATTCACATGAGGCAGACTTTGTTGGCCAACTTTCCTTTCAGAGGAAGATAGGAAGCATTTCTGGGAAAAAAATACTTGTTTTGTAACTTGAAAGATGGTTTATGTGCCTGGTAAAATATATCAAGCTCATTCTCTCTGGATAGTGAAGCCAAACTGCCATGAGCTCCAGAGAAGATTCCTCTCTATGACAGTGAACACACTTGAAGGTTGGATAGATCTTACAATAGATCTTACATGGATTTCAGTAGATTATTTCAGCCACAAATAGGCTTTTCAGCAAACTAGAGGAGCAGCCTTTGCAAGTCTGAACTAGAATATTGTTGCCATTTTTTTAATCTGAGTGAGTAATTAGGCTCAAGGAAAAGTATGTAATTTGAAATTATCCAGCATATATGGAGACAACACTGGCTTTTGTCACTAAATAAATTCCATGTCCCTTCAGATAATATATGATTTTCTAGCTCTCTTCCCTGTCATCAAAAATAGGCTGTTAATTTTATTGTGCCTTACAAAACACCCTGTGTCAGCTGGCTTTCCAAGCTAAATTGATAGATTACTTCATGACTCACAAGATTATTTATGAGTTTTCCTATAGTCAAGGACTGTTGCATATGGTTCTTATTTGGCTTTAAAATGTGTCTATTATTCCTGGCATATGAGAAGTGTGCAATAATTTTCTTAACCCTGAAACTGTAAAGATAATGTACTACAAAGACAATGTTGATTTCAGATTCTCTCTTTTTTTTTCCCCCACAACTTCATTAGTTTAGGATGTCCTAACTATTGAACTAGTAAGGACTGTACTCAAACAGTTTAATTAATGAAGGCTGATAAAAGATTATGATTGGAACAGACTAACCCAAAGTTCCACTGTATTTTAAGAAAATGCCTGTGGATTACAGACTCTAGTAAAGCTATGAAAAATAAATATAAAACAACAACAGGCAGAAAACTCCATCCCTGAAGATCTTAAGATGCATTTAAAAAAAGAGTGAAAGAAAGAGAGGAAGAGAGAGAGAGAGAGATAGATAGGTAGATAGATAGCAAGAATGGAAAGGAAAGAAAGAAAAGGAAAGAATAAGAAAGAAAGAAACTAACTGTAGGCAGAAATTCTGAGCCAACAAATAAACTTTCAGTATTTTGGAATGAACCTGCTTTCCTCATTCATTCCAGCTAATCTGACTCAAGTAATTTCAGCAATTTTGATGGCAACTACTCATGCAGAAAAGGACTATTAATTTAATGAATGGGCCCAGAGACAGGCCTTCAAGTATTTTTTTTCTCTTTTTCTTTTCTATGATTTACCACTCTCAAAATACCTTCTGTAAAACTCATGGTTGTTTTTCCCTGGTTTTGAGTAATGAAACTCAATCTGTACTCATTACTTAGCTTCCTCAGATTCTTATGTTGAGCTTTTTATGGTAGCTGAGGGGTTTCCAAAGCTAAAAATGAAAAGGAAATGGATTAAGTACTAACATAAACTAACATAAACTAATCTCTCTTGTCTGTCCTTCCCAGGAGAGGAATATTCAGTGTTGCTCTGTTACATAGCATAGCACAGTTTGATTCTCTGTGTTAATTTCTTTCTCATATGGACTGAAAATGATCAGGTTCACAATTACTCTTGTTTACTGCAAGGGTGAAGGGCCAGCTGGCTCTGGCACATTTCCTGTAGGTTCTGTTGGGTTGCAGTGAGCCATTGGCAGAAAGATCCTTGAAGCTGTGCTTATCCCAAGGGTTGAAATACACCTCCCCCATGCAAAAGAGACAACAAATACCTTCTTTTCTTGTCAAGCACTGCCTGAAATTTCCAGCAAAGAGGAAATGCACAATTATTTCCAATTCTCTTTTTCACGCTCTAGTGGACAACTATTTCTCTAGCTTTTATGCCAATACTTCCAATAACCCTGAAAATCACCACAAGATTTGCAGTGTCATACTTTGAGACCTTCACTTTTCTGAGTTACAGAAAGCTGGAACTGGAGAGCAAAGAATCATTGCAAGCACCTTGTCATTGGCAACTCATAGTGCATAAATTCAGAGGGTGCAATATTTTTCTCAGTAGTTACAATACAGTCCCAAAGCTAAGTGCATTATACAATTCCACCTTAGTTTTCAAGTACTTAGTTGTAATCATCACAAACTTTCACATTTGGAGTAGCAAGTTATTTTTATTTTTATTTTCATTTACATTAACTTAATTTCTCCTTGCTTTATCTGTTTCCACTATTAAAACAAGTATTGAAATGTAGACATCAGGAGACAGATGCAAAAAATCTTCCCTGATTTGGTAAAAGCTTACTTGGCCACAAAGATCTGTTTCTTAAAAATATGTGCAGTTCAATGAGAAGTTCTAAAATGAGTGAATGTGAAAATAAATATGGAAGGCACAATAGGAGGATAAAAGTTAAACAATGACCTTAACAATGACTTTTTTAACTTACCACATTTTGAAAGTTATTTTAGACCAGATAGTTCAGTTGATTATTCAATGAAACTAGAATTCTTCAAAAATTTCTAGCTCTAAAATATACACATTTAACTTCAGAAATGTTAATTTGGTGTTGAGCCTCAAAAAAATTAGTGGTGTGACATTTGTAGCTACTTAGAATATGCACATGTGGGAAAACACAAGCAGCTGCCTTACCTGTAAAATGTTTTATGAACTTGTCTTTTAGACTGGAATCTCTTGGAAAAATTTCTGAGGAGAGAAGAAAAAAAATTAGATTTATGTAGCCTAGGAATTACAATAAAAGCTCTGAAAGTATAACATGCCAAGATGTCTGATGTACAGAGACCAAATAGATTCCCAAATTAACTATAGAATTAATTTTCATCACTGTGGGGGTGTGGGTATGCAAACGACATTGCCAAGTATTTCAGGTAATTCCCAGGTGAATACAAAATGGTCATCCTACAACACACAATCATTTTCTGACACTAATTTCTGCACATCTCAGGTCTGAGTGGGGCTGTAAGTATAGAAATACTGGAAATAATATAAATACATTATCATATTTGCAAGTATGTAAGTACCTGAAGAAATTATGTAAAACTCTCAGATAAATACAAACTAAACATTACTTTTCTGGTTTTGAAATAACAAATATCTGAAAAGTCTCCTATGAATCACCTAAAATAGACATGGGCCATGCACATTTTCATTGCAATATTAGTAAAAAAATGGTCCTCCTCTCCTGTGAAAACTGCTGTGAATTTTAAAATATTCCACTTCCATTTATGGCGTAAATATTTTTTTCCCAAAAATTATTTTTTCCCAGCAAGTACAAGAGAGTAGAAGCCTCAGAACACACAAAAGAATCACAAAGAACAGAAAATGGAACTAACACAAAAGATTCAATGGGATGCTGCCTCTGGCTGACAGCAGAAACTTTTGATGCAAGTAAATATCCTCAGAACCAGTACACATCCACCCAGTCTCATGAGTTTTCCACTGAAAAAGCTATTACAAAATGTTTGGGTACCTGTAGTTATTACTGGAGACAGTAACAAGCTGCCTGTTACGTCAAATTCAAAGAATCTTCCCAGCAAGTTAGACAAGGAACATGACTAACTTGCAGCATTAGGCCCTGCAGTTAAATATATTTATTCACTAAAAATATTTCCTTGCATCTAAAGTAATTTTAAACCTTTGTATTTTCCTACATTTTTTTCAATTCCCAATCTGAGTTAACATTTAGCTCCGAAGAGAGCTAGTTTCCTTTCATACTATAGGAAGATGTTGGTTATCTGCCAAGATAAATTCTTACCACTGGCTTTAGGCAGTTTCTCAGAGGTCACATGGGTGTATTTTTAGGCTGGGATTTTAAGATAAAATGCCCAAGTCTTACTGCAACTCATCAAGGTTAGGAGACCACTGTACTTAAGATTCCTTAAATATATCATTTTTAATTAATTTCTTTTCTCATTGCAGAAGAAATGCCACTCTTTCTCTAATAAACTTAGAATTTTACTGATATCTCAGATAGTTCAAAATTATACAGAATGAAGAGCATAAAAAGGCAAAATAGGGAAACAATGGGTGTGAGTTTTGAGTGAGATGCCTGAAGTGGACAAGTACTGATGAATAACCACTGCCTGGTGAAGGATAGGCTAGGAACTGACTGCTCTTGCTCAGACAAAGAACATTTAGATAGAGACACTTGTGAAGTACATAGAATTTCCTAGGGGAGCAGTAGCTGCTTTTTGCCCCATAAAATTCTTTAGGAAAAGTCTGTATATGGCCAAGACCCCACCCCTTAATGCCCAGAAGGTGAAACAGGAGGGCAGATTGATGCTCTGTCAAGGAGCTATGCACGGCAAGTATAAAACTGCAGCTGTAGCAGTGTTGGTAAGCCTGAGAAGGAACACTGCAGAGTCTCGCTTTCCACGAGTAACCCACATTGGCGCAGGGCTCACGCCAGCCCAGGCTCGCCTGCTCCACCAGGGAAATCTAGGTCAGTTGTGTGTTGGGAAGCAGCCGGGTGGCACTGCCTGCGTGCCGGCTGCTGTCCCTCGGGGCAGCAATCAGCTTTTCAGCATGTGCCCCCGGCTCAGCGTGCTTTAAGTACTCCTTTGCTGGGTGAAACCCAAGCAGTGAGCCCCCAGCCCGGCACAAAAACAACCTGAGCTCATTGGTATGAGAATCACGGGCAGCACAGGTTACCGGAGCGCTTCTGGCTCTAATGGCAGAGGCAACTCCCCCTGAGCTATGAACTGCCCAACACAAGCACAGTCGTCTTCTCCCTTCTCCCAGCAGCGTAGCCGAGCCCTTCTGTCTGCACACAACTGCGAGTCTGAGGTCTCAAAGGACTTAGCATTTCAGTTAAACTAATGAACATCTTCTTCGAATAGAATGTGTCACTGACTCCTGATCACCCTGCAGCCAGAAGCAGGATATCAAGTCCACACAAGCTCTTCTCTAAAGCAGCGAAAAATCATTATGAAAAAGCCCCTGAACTAGCTTTTTCTGGCTTCCAACAAGTTCTCAGTTGCTCCAGTCATATTTTATGTGTTATCTATCACTTATTAAGGTGTCCATTCTCACAATAAAGGCTCATATCCTCACAATGTAAGTTAAATTCTTTTGACATACTAATTTCACAAAAGAAAATCAGAAGTGTTAATATAATAAGATACATTACTAAAATCAAAACATTTCAAAGTCACACTGGGAAAAACTAAAAAAGAAAGAGGAAAATGAAAAAAAAAAATGTTTTAAATGTCAAACCCACATAAATGGGAAATACTGAGTGGAGAGAGCTTACTCAATCCATTCTTGCCTCAAGACCATATTAAACAAACTACTAAAATACAGCCAGTATCTATCCTATGGGATATAATAACATTGGTTTTAATCAGCTGGGAGAATATTTGGACTGTGGCATTCTTGTGCCCAGGCTTACAAAGTGTGCACTGCCCACCACAGAGTACATCTGGGTTAAAAGGCACTTGAGCTATTGACTCTGTGTTCATTCTGGGCATAATCTCAGTTTATAATCATAAATAACCTTAGTTCTAGAATTTATTTCTTATTTACACTAGGACCTCTATGTGTTTCCTTAGATATTTACTCATCTGGGGCAAAATATTGCCTGTCCTTCCACAGACAGCACTGGCCATGGGCAACTACCAAATGGTGCTAAGATGGATTTGCTACTGGCTCTTCTGTCACCAAAGTTATGTCATACCATTTACCATTACCAGAGTTATGGTAAACTCCAAGAACAAGACAAATTTAGAGGGTTTTCCAGCTCTGCTTCACAGACAGAATGGTTAAGTTGGTTAATGGTTAATGCAAAGCTGGTTCTAAACTAATTCATACTGATAGTTTAATCAAGCTGTGACATTTCAGAGATCTCATGGCTTTAGGTAAGAGATGACTAGATCTGCCTGAGTTTTATCCCAGCTGGGATAAATGCGATGATGGGGAGAGCAGGCCAGGTCTGAGCTAGGAATCAGTAAACAACAGTTGATCCAGCTCTCCTCTCAAATTTTGTTTTATACTTTCCAAAGTTGATTTAATCACTGTTGTAAAGCTAATTCCCCAGAAGATTATTCTTTCAGTTGTCATTCAGCACTCAGCAGCTGACAGGAATGTTTAATTTTTCACTAATTTGGGTGAAATTACAAAAAAGCTAGGAGACTAAATAAACTTGGACTTAGGTTCATCCTCAGCTTGCAACTTAAGACATGGTTGCTCCACCTCCAGTGGGTCTTTTCACCTTTCTGTGCCCTCAGTTTCTTTGTGTTTTGACTGTTCAGAATGCAAAGTTGTGACAGCAGGTGCCGATTTTTACCCTGTGTTTGCACTGTCTCCTGTATCATGTCACTGTAATTGTGCCAGGAACATTCATGTCCTAATGGAGTATAAATAAAAAGAACTGTGATCACAGCCCTGAAATAAGCCAACTCCACACAACAGTTTGTTGACTTGGAACACAAAACCTTCACATCCTCGGGCAGAAAAAAATCAAGATCTACATTTGTTTATGCTCCCAACAGCCAACTTTTTTATATTTTTAGTTTATTCAGAGAATTTGTGTCAATCAGACAGCAAAAGTGCTCCACTGGTCAAGACTGGGCCAGTCAAAACTGGTGGTAACACCTTCATGATAACATATTTAAGAAGAAAATAAAAAGAAGTTATTGTGCAGATGTAACTACAGTCAGAGAATCGCAGATTGAGAACATTGAGAGGAACAACTCTGCAGACACCAAGGTCAGTGGAGAAGGAGGAGGATGAGGAAGGGGAGAAGGTGATCCATTGTGCTTGAGCTGAGATTCCTCTGCAGCCCATGGTGAGGCAGTTGTGCCCCTGCAGCTCATGGAAGTTCTGGGGGATGCAGAGATCCACCTGCAGCCTATGGAAGTTCTGGGGGATGCAGAGATCCATCTGAGCCCCACACCAGAGTAGGTGGGTGCCTGAGAGGAAGTTGTGAACCTGTGGGAGGCCCATGATGGAGCAGAGTCCTGACAAAGATCTGCAGACCCATGGAGAGAGAAGCCCACTCTAGAGCAGGTTTACTGGTAGGACTTGGGACCCCATGGGGACCCACACTGGAGCAGCCTGTCCTTGAAGGACTGCACCCCATGAAAGAGTGGCCCAAATAGGAGCAGTTTCTGGAGGACTGTTCCCCATGGGATGGGCTCCAGTTGGAAAAGTTCGTGAAGAATTGTCTCCCGTGGGAGGGATACCATGCTGGAACAGCAGCAGAAACTACATGCAATGAACTGACCTAATATCTATTCCCTGTCTCCCTCTGCCACTGAGGGGGAGGAGGTAGAGCTGAGAAGTGAGAGGTGGTGGAAGGTCTTATATTACTTCTCACTATCCTGCTCTGATTTAGTAAGTAGTAAATTCAATTAGTGTCTCTAATTCCAGTCTCTTTCCCCATAATGGTATTTGGTGACTGATCTCTTCAGGTCCTTAACTCATGAACCTTTGTTATATTTTCTCTCCCCTGTCCAGTTGCAGAGGGGAGTGATAAAGGGACATTGGTGGGTGTTTGGCATCCAGCCAGAGTTGTGCACAGTTGTGCATTTTCTTGTTTTTTATCTGTGAAATGGCAGAAGAAAACTGTCAGCAGTAAGATGCAGCTGACTCTTCTATTATAAACCCAGATGCAGGCTTCCAAAACTTTGTGGTATGTAAGTAGCATGTGGGTTTTGGTTTTTTTGTTTTGTTTTTTAAAAAGAACATTTCGTGTCATGAAACTGCTTACAACACAGTATGTTTTAGCAGTTTTAAATAAATGTAACATTTTAAAGGACAAGACTTTCCAAAGTTTTAACTTAAAGTCTATATTGATTCATAGTATACAAATAAATCTTGCAATGGTTGAAATATCATGCTCCCAAAAATACTGAAACACTGTCAACAAAACTGTCTCTAGTACTTACACAGACAAGTCAAATTCTCCACCTTGCCTAAAGATGGCAACTCTTGCCTACTGCAATAATACAAGGTGAAACACTTTTAGGAGAAGGTTTGCATACTTACAACAATGTGAAGATGGTTTACTTAGCACAGAAAATAAAATGTTTGGTGATAAAAGTGATAATAAAATCTTTCAAATGTAAATTCGTAAAGAATTTTATAAGTTCCCAGAAGAATTGAAGCAACAGAGATGAAATTCAACCAGAACAAGATAATAATACCCAAGTAAAGTGATATGCTAGGACAATGAGTGAATAGAATGACATTGCAATGCCAAGATGAAAGTATCCTCAGCATGATTGTCCCAAATATAAGTGAAACACTAGAAAAACAGTGATTAAATATATATATATATATTCAAAAACTTAATGTTCCAAAACATCCTTTCTCTGCATTTAACCTAAATACGTAACTATTCCCACAACTTTTAGAAACAGATGTACTGCCTCAGTTTAACAAAAGATTAAAAAGAGTTTTGCTTAAAACAGAAAACAGTTCAAAGAGCAAAGATAAGGCATCCTAGTGGAGAAAAAATTGTTAATGTTCATCTGATAAGAATTCAGTGAGGTGTGGAGTAAAACATAGGTTTTTTACGTGGGAATCACAGATGAAATACCCTGTGGAGCATGAAGTGTGTGCTTAGAGCTCTCACCTGGGTATAACTGCTAGAGGTAGACAGAAAGAAGTGGTCACTACTGTGGGCAGCTGTGACAGGGAGGGGATCCCAACCCCTGGCTGGGGCACTTTCCACACCAAGGTGTCACAGTGCTCGGGAGAGCAGCTCCTAGCACAGCCCTCCACAGCAGAGGACGTTAAAAAAGGTGGTTGAATCAATTAGCATTTATTTCTTTCTTCAGTACCCCAACTAACTAAAAGGTCTTCATTTCCTCCTTCCATTATTACACTTCGGCTGTGACCAGATCACACAAAACTCTTACTTCTGGGCCCAGGGCTGGACAAAGTCCTTACCTGAAAAACTGAAAACTTCCAGCAGCTTTGGCTAGGCTGGAAATGCTGTATTTTTTATGCTGCTATGCCACTGCTACCAGAATGATATTACTTTTTGCTCTGTACACAATCAGTATAGATTGAAATGTTTTTCTGTTTCCTCAAGTGGTGTCTGAAATAACAGAGAAACAGACTATGCACTTTGTTGAAAATGTGTGACATTTTTATTCCCTACTACGGGACTGCCAATTGATTCTGAGATTCTTAAGAGTGCTTAAAATCCTTAGGATGAATCTGTGGCTGTATTACAACTCAGTTCACAGACTATATTTTCCTATTGCAGCTTCCCATAGAGAGGGGGAAAAAACCCTTTGTGCAACAAGGAGCAACTCCTTCCATCATTATCAATCATAAATTGTTAAACATTTTATATTATTTGTGTTAGAAATAACTGCCATATGAGAAAATATCCACTTAAATCATATTTTTTAATTCTCTTAGACTACTCATCTGCAATTTCTACTACATAAACTGCATTTCTGCTTTTGTTTTGTTCTTTTACTTCCAGTTTTCCACAATTAAAAGTTTTACAATAATTTCTAATTGTCTCAGTAATTTTTTTGTTTTGATACCCCCACCAACTCACACGCCCTGCTTTCCCCCACTAGATCTGCAATTCATTTCTTTAGACAAGGGAAAATATCTATTTCTGTGTGCAGTATTCCGAGAAGCCACGGTGTTACTACTCCTGTTAAGTAACACACACAGCTCCCACTTACTGAATACTTTTGTTTTGAGACTTCGATGTGTACATACTGAGCATAGATGGAAAATGAGTCAATGCTCCAGACAGACGCATTCCTTTTTGGATGTAATATTGCTGTTGAAATTCAAAACTTGCCAGATTCCTCCAAGTGCTGTGTAATGAAGATTACAATAACTTAGCAATTTTTTTTTTCATTTCCTGTCACTTTCTACTCTAGCAAGTGAAGAATTATCTAGCATCACAGTATTTTCTGGGGAAGAAAAAATCTCAGATAAATCCCCAAATCAACACTGCTTGGATTCACAGAGGTAAGAGTGTCTGCTCAAGAGAAAATCCAGAATTAATATATAACTGCATACCACTGCCATCTACTGAATGTAGAATATGCTGAAAGTACTCATGCATACCTTCTTGCTCTGTGAGCAGAGTTTACCAGGCTTCCCACTACCCTGCCTAATGGGAGCTCTTTCCATTCCCACAACACAAAGCATACTCCAGAGCTTAAGGCTTACACATAGAGTGCAATCAAGAATTCATAATTAATGACTTGGTCAATTTCTCCTCTCAAAGAGCAGATATAAATGCTATTCCAATCTCTTTGGACTTATTTGCTGTATGTACATTTTTTTGTTTGGCATTACAACTTTATTTATACAGAAAATTGGAAGGCACAATGTACTATATTATCGTACCTCATTAGTCAAGTCCTGAAAAGCTAATTCTGCTTCCATGTCTAATAAGTGCTTCCATGTTTAATTACTTGTCCAGGCTTGAAACAGGGCTTCTAAGGATCCTTAAACCAATGACTTAACATTTGCTTGTGGGTTTTGTCAATAACTTAGCAATTTTCTGATGTGAGCATGGCAAATAATACTCTTCTTAAATGCAGATTAATTGATATATCTTCAAATTCCCCCAACTTTAGTTACCAATACAATATCTGGTCTTGTATATGTTAAATTTTAAGGGTTTATTCTGGAACATTCACCAGAAACTTGAGCAATGAAGTGGGCTGTGACATCAGGCAGTTTAGAGGTACAATGGAATGACCCCAAAGAGAAAGCCTGCCAGGGTCTGCTTTCATAATGGTTGATGAAGTTCACCACATCAGCCACATTGTCAAGAGTATTACATAAAAAAAATCAGTGCTGTTATTAACTGTGCTAAAGATGGGTGTAAAAGGAAGCACTAGCTTCCAAAATCACAGTCTGGCATTTAGTCACAATTTCTATTTTTGTTCTTTCTTCGCTCTCAAGTCAACCATTCACTCTTATCCCAGAATGTCTGCTCATGCATGTCCCATCTCTCTTACTCACCCTTGTAAGTCTTATCTACATCAGCTGCTCCCTTAAAACCAGGGGGATTAATATCCACAAGGCATTCAGGAGCATAACTGCAATCAGTTTGGTTCTACCAAATTGCAGTATTTGCAGTACTGCAAATACTGGACATTTAAAAAAATGCACAAATTATTGTAAATGGGATCCCTAAAACTGGAAAAAAAACCCCACAAAACAGATAAGGACACCTAAAAAGGTAGTAAAATGTGAAAATAAGCCTATTAAAAACATAAAAAGAGCAAAGGCATACAGCTTTCCTAGTTCTGCACGCTTAGTTTTTTTATGTAGATCTATGTTTATATGTTCTCATAAATTTGCTTGATGGATTGACACCTGCACACTACAGATGTGAACACATTTGAAGTATTTAAATTTTCTCATTATTCACCTTTTGCTTGGAATGGAATATTCATTATTTCTTTTAAGATTTCTTAAAATAGTCTTGAAATTAAATTTGAAGTGCTGCCTTTTTACAGTGAACAGAGTCAAATTCTACTCTCACTAATGGTCACATACTCCCTCTCACTCACCAGCACCTCATTCATGTAATTGCAAGATAATTATGGAAGGTATTTTTTACTCAAGTAGTTTTCAGCTTTATTGTTATTACAGAGACTTCAGGTGGATATCAAGAAAAAAAATTACAAACGTGAGACACTTAATTTCAGTTGGATTTATAGAATTTATTTGAGCAATGGGACAGTGAACTCTAGAAAGACTGTTATAAATAGTATGGAAAATTCTGTACATACTATAATATAAATAGTAACACAAAAGATGTGACTCAGATCTTTCTTCAAGAATAAAAGGGTACTTATTTATCTCTAATAACTGATAAACAGGCAAGAGAAGTCTTACATTTGCTAGGCACATTCCATTTATTTGAAAAAAGTCATGAACAAGATTCCTGGATGTTCTTCCTGAAATAGCAGATGGCTGGATTCAATAAATCCAATAGGCTTCAGCCAAATTATTCTAAATGTGAAATACCAATTTTAATTCAAAATAACTATTTCAGTTATGTTTTATGTTCTATCATCCCCATTAGATCATGGCCTGTGAACACCTAAGAGGGATAATTTCTCCTTAAATCCCTACTACTACCTCTCTCCTGGAGTCCTTCTGATTAAATCCTACATCTTACCTAAAAACCGATGCAAGCCTGTAAGCCATGAACCAAAACATGTCCTTAAACCTTGAGAAGAAGTACATTTATTTGCCACAGTGTTTTATCCCTAAATCCTCCATTCTTTGTTTACTGCAAATCATTAAATGTAGTCATTTTCTGAATTAATTCAGTATACTTACTACTATCTGCAAAGGAGTACATGGGATTAGAAATTGAATGTCTCAAGCTCCTTGCCACATTTCTGGCAAATCTGTAAGTAACATCCTACTGATTCAGCGCTAGTTTTTATGAAAGAAACTGCCCATTATTCAGGCCCTTTTTGGATGTTTCAAACTGTAAAACATTGCTGTTTTTAGGAAAAGCAAATGAACATCATGATGGTGTACATCATGAGACAGATAACTTTTAAAGCAGTCTATTTATTTCATGTTTCTCTTTCTGAAGCACCAGGGCCATAATTGTGCTGCTGTCTCAGAAGGCGTTATGTGCTCATTTCTATTCTAAATTTCTATTCTAAATTTGTGCTCATTTGTATTCTAAATTTTCTTCACTGCTGCAGTTTTTTCTCCATTCATGTGTGGTAGAAAATGAATGAAGTCTTTGTTGAGAAAGCAAGGCCTTCAGTCCTGTAATCCTTGTACCTCTCTTAAACATCACAGGACATACTGAGAGCAGATTGCCCTGGCAGGGATGCTGTGCTATTGCAGCTAGGATCATGGCAGTCTTGCAAGCACAGTCCATTCCAAGCACAGTGTGGGATGGACTGTGGGAAACCTGCCTTCTTTCATGCAAGTGCAGGAAGGAGAGGTGACACAAAGTCCTCTGAGACAAACTTTTGTCTCCAGGGTTTCCTATGTTTAAGGGGAAATCAATTTTTCAATAAAAGCTTTCACAAAATCAGATCAGTAAGAGTAAACAAAACAAACACATACTGATTTTACTTTACTTTGATTTTTCATGTTATTATGCTGCTAATTGGAAAGAATACAGAAGTTCTTTCCTTTCCTAGCTTTCTGACTTGAATTCCTAGGACCATCTTTGAGATACCACAATTGCTCATGTAGTCTGTTTCCCATTCTCTGTGATCCACATCACCATATTGTTCAAAAGTAAGAGCACCTGTAACAGTGCAAGGGCGGAGACTGAAAAATTCATCCAGCTCTAAGCAAACAAACGTAGGAGAAACAGGCATAGGAGTATTTGGTGCTCATCTTGTATCACTGGGAGCACTTTCAATGGATACAAAACACCTTCCTACCTTTACTCATACTGAGGTCAATCCTTCAGAAGCTATGGAGGACAACTATGTTTAATCAAGGCCTTCAGTAGCCTTAGAAGCAGAAAAGGTTGACTTGCAGTTGAGGGAGGATGATACAGACCTGTTCAAATCCATGGTAAGGAACCAGAGAGATGCTTCTCCCACTCTTCCTTGTCCCTGCCCTACTCCTGCCAAGCCATTGCCCTTTGCCTTCTCCCCGCCCTCACACTCTGCTTGGCCTCCACACCTTGTCTGGACTCTGCTGAGCTGCGAGTGGGAGCAGGGAGTGACAGGAATAGTTAGCAATCGTTGCTATGAAGACAACTAACGGCATGAACAGTAATTCCAGAGAGGCCTTCCTACCTCAGCAGAGCAATGACTATTTACGGCCTGAAAGGGCTTGCCAGCCACCAGTTCAACATCCTCTTAAGGGCAACAGATTATCCCTAGAGTTGGCTCCTCCAAGACTGGGCACTGAGCTATGGGAAGGACATAATCTGAAGCTGGAGGGAGCAAACCCACTCAAGCTACAGAGGAAACATTTAATCGTGTCTGAAGTGTCAGGATAGGTGGACTGGGAATGGGGAGGATAGTTTCTTCTGATGTGAATTATTCACGTTTTTCAACACCAGGAATATGATGTTCCTCCTCTTCCTCTCAAACTTTGATTTTCTTTGATTAATTCACCATTTGTGAAGGAAGCATAATTGCTCACTAAGTGCTTAGACACTATACTTCCATTTCTCAGAAAAAGAAATCACAGCTCCATTCTGGTTAAAAGATTGCTGTAATGGTATTATCATCATCACAAACTTGAAGAAGCTGAGCCCTAGCTGCAGTATGAATGCAGAAACTAGCACATAAGAACTGCCCTATCTAAATCAGAATATTTCCCGCAGCATCTTCCAAGCATGTCCAGAAATATGATAGTAAATAATTTCTCTATGCTCTGTTCCTTTATAATGTATCAGTTACATGCTGCGCCAAGTCACTCATCATCCAGACAGAATTTGTACATATATATGTCAGTCTATAAATTGGCTGTAGATGTTTCCAAACATTTTTTTTTCTGTCACACGTCTACCAATATTTCACCTTGTCACTAGTACTATGTGAAGGATCTTAGCCAGATAATGGAAATATGCTTCAATTGCACATGTGAAGCCTTCTCCCAAAACCACCCTATTCTTCCTGGATGTAAGACTGTCAGTCAGCTCCAGGTAATTTAATTTTGGCTGTAACTAAAAATTCCTTTCAAGTTTTCAGGTGCTAGTGTCCTTCTTTGGATATTTTCCTCACTCCTATAAAGCCTCCATGATTAAATATGGGTTTGGGTTTTTTTAAATTTTTAATAGAGAATTTAAAAATACTAGAGGAAACATTCATTAGTGTAAGATTAAAAGTGATGAGATTAAAAAAAATTCTCATTTTATTCATAAAAGTAACAAATATCTCTTAGATGTTCATTACAAGAAAAAAAAATCTCTATGAAGTTATGTCTTTCAAAACTACAGTTTCCCAAGGGGATATTTATAAGCTAATGTCTTTGAGCTGGTGTACAGGTGTAATTCCAAGATTGGAAGAGCTGCAGTGCAAGACTACAATAAAGGGAAGAAAATAAGTGTACATCTCAACGTATCTCTTTGAGACTGCAACTGCCAAAAACCACCGTCTGAACCGGGAGTTCCAATTGCCGTGCTCAGTGACAGAATCCATTTTTTGAATGTCAAATTTTGGGATAAAAACCAAGAGCAACTAAGGAAATGGGTTCTGTTTAGAGTCTTAACTTATATTTACAGCAATAAACCACAAAGCAGTTGTGTAGAAGCAGCTCTCTGGATTCCCAGCTGGTACAATTAATCCAGGAGCTGGTGCACTCTCAAAGAACACATTTTTGAGGACTGAAAAATGCTGGAAGGAGAGTATGCCCTGATTCTGTTCTCTTTGACTTCAACAGGAGCAAAAGCAGGTCCTCAATCTGTGTGTAATTCACATGATCTACTTAGCTAAACAATTAAGTCACAGCTCTGACATCTGATATTTATTTTAAGTTCTTTGAGCCAGATTCTCTTTTCTGAGCCAACCTTTTTTTCTGCTCTGGTGGCACAGAGTCTATAACAACCATGGATTTTCCCAGATGGCAATTCTACCAGCATGAATAAGTCTTTACCTGTCTGGCAAAATCAGCTTTCATGTTATTTCCTCCTCTATTTCACCCTCTGAATCTTTACCATATTCTTATGAGAAAGAATAAATTACTAGGCCTGGGCTATGTTCCTCATTAGCATGCTTCAAATATCCTTAGCCTGTATGCTTGCCTCTTCAAATAAAACCTGTATGGTTAATTTGAAATAATCCTTGTATTATTGTAACTGAGGTAAAAGCATAGCCTGCTCTGGTGCTTCTTCTGTGGTATTTCAGGAGACATAGAACTGAGGATCCTTCCAAGGTGTGTCACCAGAGATACCTCAGAAGCTCTAAACCCGTGTGCTCTGGGTCACTTCTATCTGTGCAGGCCACGCTTACTAATTTAATTGTAGTGCAAGGTCACCCCCAAAGAGCCTCAATCCAAGCATGCCAACCTCTTAACCCTCACCTCCACTCTAAGAGAGCCGAGGCCATGTGAAAGGATGATCTGAAGACAGGTTCAACTGAAAAATTCCACACAATCTAAAGAGAGTGTTTGTCAACCATTGCCTGAGTGGGGAACCTTATGGCTCCTTCTACATCCTTGGAGGGGATGCATGCAATGAGAAGAACTTTGGGTGAGACTAGTTTAATGGAGATGAAAAAAATCAGGGTGCAGTTTAGCACTGCACTTATTTGAGTCTACATTCACCAACAAGGCAGTTGTGGAACTGATCTGCTGGGAAATGGGAATGCTCACAGAGGAACTGCCTCCTTTATGTGCTGTGGGATGTAATGGAACAATGCTCAGATATTGTGAAGGGACCACCAATTATTTAAACTTCATCCACACCTTTGAATATGTTCAGACTGTCAAGGAATTAGTCAAGGATCTGGGTCCAATCTCAAGATGCACTCACATCCTAATCTCTTATGCCTGTGCTCTTTTTTGATTAACTAAAATCTGGAGCACTCCACAAGTATATGCTGGTACATAGTGTAGACCCTAGCTCTTTCCCAGTGCCACACAGTGATTTCAGTGTCACAAACAGGTATGTTCACACTATAGACTCTGCCTTGAGCAGCTGAAGAGTCATTGATTTTGGAGGCAACTGGAAAGTGGTAGCAAACAGGTTTACCAAATAGAAGAAGAAAAGATAAAAGGAATAAGTATGGAAAGTGTGGTTTCCAAGAATAAATTAAAGGTCTGCTTGGGCATCTCATTTATTTTGTTGTATCCCCTTTAGCTACCATATAGTTGTGCCCCACTTCTGGGAAGAATCCTCTTCTAAGAGGATTCTAATCCATCTCTAAGATGTGAGTTCCAGTGAACACTTACAATGTTCACCAAACAACTACCTATCACATCTATCTTCCAAACACAAAATAATGGTCCAAAAAGGTAGGCTTAGAGCTTCATGTGCAGAGATTTTTGGCCAGAGAAATGAGTCAACTTGGGAGGTAAACAACATCAAAGAGAGCAACATTTAGAATGCAGCAGCCTCTTCTGATTCAATGCTTTTTAATCAGCCACTTTCCAATAATTCATTAAGACTTGAACAAAGAGATTGAAACATTGGCTTCTTCTAGGGCTTTAGCCAAGTGTAATGAAATTATACCAGGATATATTTAAAAGGTTGGATATCTTGAACTCAGCTGTAATTATGTTTATTAGTAATTCTTCAATAGCTGCTCAGAAAGCATATTTGTATTAGTTAATCCTTGCCTGTGGAGACCCTTATATTAGCTTGGCAAAAGAACATTAAGAAGGATGGATTCATTTTTTTTCCCCTCCCAGCAAATCCCTGTTTCCATCAGAAAATGTTGTGGGATCAAGAAATAAGCCAATTGTAGTGTATGTGGTTACTTTTCTGCTATTATTATTAGTAATCACTTTAGAAAACAGTTAAAACTAGAGAGGATAAAGACCTAGGTTAACATATTCTGTTAAGTTTCTATTTGAAATATAAAAAGTTATTTAACAGCTATACTTTGCATTACGAGACTCTGGAACAGCACCACATATGTACAGATAAGCACTATGTGCATATGTCATCTTTTTTCTTTTCTCCTCTGCCAGAGATGTGAACACACAAAACACTAAAATACATATTTATTTTGAAAAGTAAAGAAAAAAATCTCAGAACTATTACAGATCTGATATATGAGTTTAAACAAAAGATCCCTCTTTTTAAAAGAAAATCTAATAAACAGGATGGCATACCCCTCAAACAATTGAAATGAGAAAATGTAGGGTATTATGAAACCCTTGCTATTTTGAATAATAAGCTCTGAATATGTACTTCCCCCTTTCCAAGAGGAAAGATGTATTACAATGCTAATTGTTCATTAAACTTACAAAAGGATAATTCACTGAAAATAATGAGACATATAGAAAAGACTGGTCGAACTATTCAAGGCATTATTTACTGAAGCTATCTTTCCCTATTCAAGAATGTTTTTTCTATAATAGAAAATAATTTTTATCAATCCGTCTATTAGATACTTGGAATCATTAAACTATCAAGATACTTCAGATGATATTTCAGATGAATCCAGAGACCCCAAATTATGCCTGGGAAGTTATTGGAGGGCTCCTGACTGAAGGCAAAGCCACTCTTAGAATGAGGTATGGAAACTACATATCTGTAAGTAATAAGAGGAAACTGACTTTGTGCAGTGCAATTCTGCAGGACTCTATGCAAAGAACTCTGTTTTAGCTATCATGGCTGCTAGTAAATGTAGATTCTGGAATATTTGCATAAATTAAACACAAGAACAGCTGCAATATGTGAAAGGCAATATATGAGCTAGTTGAATTGACTGAATGGAAGCTGATGACATGTGCTTAGCTGCGTACAAGCCAAACTCAGCACTGACAAACATAGGCAAACTCTGTTGGTGTGAAAGGAAGTAGAATTGAGTTTGCCAGAGCTTAATTAGACCCTGCTCTTTTTTCTGAATATGAATAGGCTCCAGGTTGATTGCTGTGCAAATGCTAATGTTTAACTGTATTTTACAATTCCTATTAATTATTATTAGAAATGTTTCTATTTCTTTCTGAATCAGAACATTAACAGAGCTGTCACAAATAGATTGATAATACACAATTTCTCCATTATAGATACTTCATTCTAAACTACTACTTTGAAGATGTTCCCAGGGATTATATGTCAGGTTTATACTCAGGCTAAGGTAATTTTACCCTATCATAGTTACATAAGGAGACCGCTTATAAACTGTAACTAAGATCAAAATATTTTATGTGAGTGTTACATATAGATGAATCACAGATAGTGAGCTACTTAGACATACTAATATTGGAGGTTTTGTCTTCATAAACAGGTGTAATTCATATGCAAACATACATTTCAGTGGGCCAAAAGGTGCTGTGCAGAAAGAGCTAACCTTAATAAAAAAGCAGAAAACACTTTCCATAGTCTGTGACTAAGCAACTTTAAAATTTCCCTGATTTTTTAATACCACTGTCACTGTTATAATATTCTGGCATTCTCAGACTGAGTGTAACTGCAGAGAAAGTGCTGCCCTTAATACTTGAGAAGTTTTCTATTTATTCTAAGATAACACTTAACATATTTGTAATACTTAATCTCCAGATTTTCTCTTTCTCTCACTCCTTGTTCTGACAGGAAAGAAACAGCTATCCCAGCCAAAAGTAAAGATGGTTTTTCTGGAGGTGCTGCTCAGTTCTGGGACAGTGGACTTCAGTATGAATGTGCCATTTGGATTTGTTTCAAGGATTTTTAAAGCCCTGACTGCATCTTATATAAGTGGTCCTCCATATTCCCATGCAGCTGAATCACACATCCATGCATGGAGTGACTCCATCATGTAGATAATTTAGAGCCATCCTGTTCATGAGAAGTAGATCTGAGTGTAAATTTGCTGCACCTTTGCCAGTGCTATCCACACAAGTTATTTATTTTGTAGTAATCCCTTTTCTGAAAGAGTGAAAGTTGCCTGACATTTGGAAACGTGACTTGGTACTGAATAAAGGGGGAAATCTGCATACATTATCTTCATACACAAACCTGGCATTTGATCATATAATAATGGGAAGCCCAAATGATGAGCTTTCCTAATTTGCTACTGACCAAGAGATCCATTCAGACTTTAGGTGCATAGCCTCAAATGCAAGCAATTAGCCTGCTCTAGATTGCCTTCTGACTTGGAAGATTTTTGAAGGCCACAAGAACCCCTCTTAATTAGCATGTCTCAGCCATAACTCTTTGTTTACTGTGTGAAAGACAAGTTCTGAAAATCTTTTTCCTAAATTTCCTAAATTGAGATTTCTGTCTCTCATGTGCTAGGCACGCTATGTCATTAACAGACTAAGAAGTAATTACTCTGTCATGATTAGAGTAATAACATCACAGCTATCTCCTTACTTATTTTAATCCAATGGGATTTAAGGGTTTTACTAATCCAGGGCATACATCCCCTACTGCCACATATACTGATGAGGATGCATTTTCTAACACTTCATTTCAAAGACATCATAAACAGCGCAGGTTAAGGAAGAAAAATTGCCTGATTGTTTTCCAGTAGGGTTTTATTTTGCTTCTCACTTTATTTTACAGGCTTGAGTAAGAAAAGGAGAAAATAATTTGAGTAGCAACGCCTTAATTAGATTTGTGCTATGTCACTCAGGATGCTGACTAAAATCTGCAAGGAACATGACAATAATTGCTGTGCTGATGTAACTTTAAATGTTTTTCTTTAAGCCAAAGACACAGATTTCAAATCATGTAGTAAGGTAACACGTACTAAAATGCAATTGAACTAGCTTCTTGAATTGAGAAAGAAAAGCTCAATAGACTTTAAAAAACAACAACAAGAAGAAACTTACCAAAAAAAAAGTTTAAATATTCTTAGCATTCAAAATTGTGCCTTTACCATGAGTGGTTTTTGCTTGGCTACATATGTTTTAACTGTGTGTTTAAAAACAAAGTATTAGGATCAAAAAGTAGCCACAATTTGTAACTGCAAACAGTATTTTTCACTGACGTTAAAGCCTATATTAAACAAACACATTTTTAAGCACTGTTTTGGTAAAATCAGTGCAGCACTGCACATCAATGATTTTTTTTGCACAAGCAGATAGGAAAATATCAAAATGGCCACTAATCAATCAAATTCTTGAATCCTTCATGTGTTAAATCCTGTTTATAACCTAAAGAACTGTGCCCTCAGTATGTAATCAATAGTCAATTAAACCCCTCACTAGAGCAACTGTTTTCCAATTGGTCAACATTAAAAACCCACAAAACTTGAGTAAATAGCCTCTAGGATATACACATTAGTAGTAACCTCTAATTCACAAGTGACAAAATGAAGCAGTCATCCTTAAATTGAATAGAAAAGCCTAACTATCAACCACCAAAACCAAACATAAGCGAACAACTGATCTGGTTTTTTTTCAGTACAATATCATCTGAATGCATGTAATGAAAAAGAAGATATTTACCATGACTACTAATGTGTACTTATTTAGTATGTTTTAAAACAAGTCTTACAAATTATTAATATAGGATAAGGTTCCATTTCAGTTTTGGGGTATTTTTCCTTCTGTGAAATGTACTAGATAAACCTCTGAAAATGTTATTTTTCTAGGAAACAGGTGTTAATAAGGGGGATATGCTCCCCTCCCAAAAATTACTTTTAGGTCACTTGGAGAGCCCTTCTTTAAGAATAAAATGATCTCAATGCAGACAATGGCCTTACATATACATTAGGCATGGAACCAGTCACCCCTTTCTCTCTGCAGCCTGTCAGCGGCTCTTTCTGTACATGGTGCATCTTTCTCAGGTATCTCATTGATTATGAAGTTTTGCTTACAGATTTCCACAGTGACGACTACTTTGCAATTATTTTTATGCTATGTTAAGCACTTTGGAAAACATAATCGTTTATAATTCACATTGGTAACTCTTAAATCACATGTGGGTCTAAAACATCACATCACCCTCATGCACATTGCCCTCAAACCTTATTAATTAAAAGAGGAGTCTGTGTGCCTAGATGTATGGATGTATATATAATATCTTTTTCCCTGTATATATACTTATTTTAAAAGCAACATCATCTCCACACTTGAAGCAGCGTACTTTCAAAGCTAGAGGCCATCTATCAAAGAATAAATGTATTACAAAGCTTTATACCTGTGCACTGCCATTGTCCCACCTTTCAGAGGCTTTCCCTGGCAGACTAACACCTCAAATAACAAACCACAAAAACACAGGGACCTGCCATTCTTTCTTGATATAAAAATCAAATTGTGCATAATGTAAAGGAAAAAAACCACACAAAATATATATATCAGCTCTTCAGTTTGCTCACAGGCTCAGGGCCAAGCTAGACTAATACAAAATTCATGCTGCTCCTGAATTACAACTGGTAATGCATGCAGATCTACTTTGAAACAAAACTTCTGTTTTCTTTGCTATTCACTTTGCTGCATATTGGAAAAGTCCTGGTGTGCTTCAGACCCAGTCCTGATGTAATACAGTGAAAATTCTGACATTCACTTTTTTAGGACCAGAGCTGCACGCACTAGTAATTGAGTGTCTTGTCGTGCTAAATGCAAGTTTTATAACAACATTAAATAGGACTAAAACAAAACCCAGAAGATCTCCTCATATTGATCAAAGCAATAGCTCGACAGAAAAGCTTTTCCATATGCTGACATCCTATCTTGCTCCTGGGACAGCACAATGTACTCTGAAATGTTTGCTGCTCAGGGTACTGCAGTTCAACGAGGCTTCCCCCTCTTGTGCCAGCACAGCACAACGTCTCAGATATGGGGTGCCCTTCACTGGGATTAGTGGGAGTGAGAGCAAAGCCCCTTGGAGGCCACTTTGTTTGAAGGACTGCTCTGGTACTTCATTGTATTTTAGGTCTCCATGTATGCAACAACTATGTTTTATCTTTTCTCACTCCCTCATCAGCTCTCAAGGTTGGTCCGTGGGCTTGATATTCTCCACCACGATATGGAAGACTTCTTTCTCGCCCCAGATTTCAGATGCCTTTTGCTCAGTGGCCTGGCTCTACTGTCTGGCAGTTATGTTTGCCAAACACAGAGTATTGCTGTTAAAAGTCACATTGCACAATACACCCAAAAACCCAAGCAGGCAGGGAAGGGAATGCAGCAGTTACAAAGTCATCGTAACCATGACTGGTCCAAGCACTGTGCAGGACTGAAGGAATTTACAATCTCCGCAGCATTTGAGACTTCCTTTAATCAAAGGAAATGAAAATCTACCCCACCCACTTCTATTTTTTGGGTGGAACTGATACCTAACCATGGTACAAGCAGAGATAGTGGTTCTTTCCACTGAACCCTCTGGGACTGTTTACAGTTCTGCCTCGTGGTGCAGTGAGGTCCTCACAGCCCCTCTGATCCTGCCTCAGGAACCATTGGCCTGGGAAGCATATTGTCCTATGGACTCTTCACTCCTCCCAACACCCAAGCCAGTTGCCCTGTCCCAAGGACACTGCCATATAGATGCTCAGTTGAGAGGAACAGTATGTGATGATTCATTACATTTGCTAATTTATGAGAACACATTTTCTTTTAACCACTGGATCGGGAATATACAAACTTAGAATTTATTTCCAGATCATGTCCACCTCATTAAAAATAAAGAAAAACAAGCCCCTTACCCATTTGGAATATGGATTAAATTAACCTTTCAAAAGCAGAACATGTTTGCCTGGTTTTGTTTCAGAAAAGCCTACTTACCAACGTGACTGTAAAAATAATTGATTCAAAAATGACAGTTACAGAATCAGGAATGATTACTATAAATCAGAAGAATTTATTTGTATTTTTTTAATGTAACAGTTATTCTTTGAAATCACTTTCATCCACTATTTTGCTAATTTCTAAGATAACATGGTTTTGGTAAACGTGATTTTGGAGAACGTCATTTTTATTAACTGTCATCTTCTTCTAAGTCTCCTGAATGCCTAGCAATTCCTATTAACAAAATACATTAAAAAAAAAAAGCTAACTTATTAACAGGAATAATAATCATATGAGGCTTAAGTATTACAAAGAACACTGTGTTATGTCATACCATACATTATAATTTCTTAGAGACAAAGTTTACATGCCTCAATGGTCTCCTTTTTTTAATTCCAGATCTGTAATTACATTCACTGAAGTGGTTTAGTATTAGGCACAGCAGGTCTTTCAGAATTAGGGACTTCCAGCTGTAGTTATCACTACAATTACAAGAGATTTTTTTAAGTGAGAAAAAGAACCAAAACTTTTCTTATGCCTTACATAGGATACATGGGTTTGATTTAACCATAAACTAAAATAAACCTCAAACATATCTTTCAAATGCAATTCATGATGAATAATGGTTAAACTAGGTCACAGGACAACTTACAGTTTTCTGCTGCTGATGTGTAAGAAATTTTGGCATAAAACTGAACTTATAAGTGCAACCTCAAAGTTTAAATATTGTAAGGGCCAAATTCTCTTCTCTGACATGTTTTTCTAAATCTGAAGTAGATATGCTCAGGAGGCTAATTTGAACATACTCATAAACTCAGAGCAATATTTATCTTCATTCCTTCATGCTTGAAAAATGACTACTCAAAATGTTTTAAAATGTCTTGTTGGTCTCCCAGGACAAAAGGGAAATTTCAGCCCCCTAACACTTGTAAGTTCAGATAGCTCCTTTCTCCACCATGGTGGGAAATATGTAAGGAAAGAATAGATTTTTTTTAAAAAGCAGACTTTTTTATTTCTCAAGATTCTTTAAATCTAATTGCATGGAAGCTATTCTGGTATTGAGGAAAGTGTTTGGATAAATGTAACAAAGAAAATCTAAGAAGAATGACAAACTATTCTAGTTCCTCTGACATGACATCCAAAAATAACCTGAAGCTGAATCTTCTCCTTGTGAAAATATGTTTTCTTCATAAAAAGAGCTGACCACAGTTATGCATCAGAAGCAGGGATAGTTATAAAAAAGATTACCCACTGAACAGCTTTCATCACTAAGATTAAAAAACTTTAAGACACTTCTTAGTGAAAGATATAAAATCACACTCAAGCATAGAAACTTCATGGAAATCAGGCAAGTAAAGGATATTATGACAGAAATTTTAAACCCACTGGTTATAATAACTCTAAGGAACAACTTGTATTTTTAGTGACATCCTACCAGGAATCCTAGAAAACATGAAGATTGCTTTTTGGTTAGTTGGAATTTCTTCTAAACGTACTTTAGAAGTGTTCAGAGTAAGTGCTCATTTTCATTAATCAGGTCACCAAGAAAAACAGGGACAGATCTGTGTAAGATAAGACTTTTGAACACGTAGGGGTAAAACAGATAAGTTAAGACAACTACAACAGATAAGTTAAGACAACTATTGGTGAAACTGGTATTTCTATTGCATATCTAGGTGCCCTGGGTCATGTAAGAACCATGACACAAATTTTCTAATGCTTAAGAAGCACATGACATGGAATATAACCCTGGTTATTAAAGGTTAAGAAAGACCTAAAGAGTCCTTTCCAGGCAGGCCACAGCATCTCACTGTCTCACACAGCTGGGCAGGTTTGAGTGCCCACTCTATTTCAAGCACAGCCCTTTGCTCTGTGACAAAATCACATGAATTAGAGCACAACTCATACCCATGGCATAGCTCTGGCCCAGGAGCTGTCCGTGAACTACCTGCAAGTCACATCCAGATGGGGTATCACAGAACAAAGCCACTCTTGCTTTCATATCCCCTTTGTGCATTTAAACCGAGTGGTACATATACAATGTCTGACAGGTAAGAGTTCCACTCTTCTTTTTCCTGCCTAATCAAAGACACCTTGTGGGTGCTGTGCTTTTCCATTACGGCCTGAGCTAAATGAGCAGGACCTTATCAATCTAAGGAGGAGGTCCCATCCTCTCTCAAACCTCACCCCTGGACATGTGCTGTAGCCACTTGCCCTTTGCTGCTCCTAGAATTCACCCAGTGGTACTCCAGGTCAGCTTTCTCACTATACAAATAGTTAACCAAGCCCCTAAATGAAATAAAAGAAAGTGAGAGTGGAGGTGCAGCTCAGTGAGTGGCTAGACTAAAGCTGGAGAGAGTCCTGAGAGTGAGGGAATGAGAACACAGGAGGGGAAGCACATTTCAGTCCTCCTGCTATTCAACCCATTGATAATACAGAGTAGCATCCTCAGAAAAGAAAAAAAGGCAAAGAGAAAACTGAAATTATTTGTCTTGCATTCTCTGTTTTGCACACAGTACTATTCCGGATGCTTTTTGTTTCATACAAAAGAAGTAATTAGCTACTCAATTGTTTTTTAAATCAGACACTTGGGTTTGATTTTCAGCAGCTACAGACAATCAAAATACATAACTCCAGTTTCAAATGCTTGGCTGAGTACTCAACTGAATGCAACAACTTTTCTGCCTGAGGGGAAGATCTGTTCAGCTGATGATCAGGTACTACCAGCTGGAGTAAAAAGCTGCCACTAATGTGGTGGTGACAGGAGTTATAAAAAAGAGTTAATTGCTTGCAAGAAAAAGCTTGTCACAGTCCTCTATCCCAAAAAACAAGTACACACCATCATGACAGGTACTAATTTCTATCCTTGGTATTGGTAACAAAAAATGAGATCAATATAAAAATGTGACTATTATTTAAACTGTAGATCTGCTCTTTCTAGGCTGGAGAGACAGCTACCTTTGTGGCTGCCCCTAGGACACTGTACCTATGCCAGGGACGACTGGAGAATTTCTCTAAGGATATTCAGCTGTTCCTCTTGTGTACCACATAGTTACTAAAAGTAACAACTAACAGAAAACACTATCTTACTGTGTATAATACTGATGGATTTATGAAAATTCCTGTTCAAACTTATATAAATATTATGAAATATTTATACTTTCTATAGTTAAATATAATTATTTAGTTAAGAGTAAACATCTCAAATGGGAGAGACTGTTGTCCAAAACAGGATTTTTTCCTGAAACCACCTGATAATAGTAATTATTGCAATAGTTGTTGCAAATAATTATTGCAAACCTGAGAATTACTCTCAGGTTTATGCTACTCTCTCTTTCATTCTCTTGAAAAGAAGAATGTAAGCCTTCATGCACTTTGCCTTGAAAAGACCATTTTATTTTTTTTTTCTTGGGCTGAAGTCTTGTCCACAGCACATAAAGAATTCAAGCCACAATAAATAAACAGTTATGACCAGTCATGCTGATAATCTGTGGCATCTTCTCCAGTCAGCATAGAAATCTGTGGCAATCTGGTTTGGGCTGGTTTTCCATAACTACCAGAGACTTCACAGTCTGAAAAAGTGAGAATATCTGCAAGCTCACTGAGACAATTCAATCCCTCATGGAGGTACAATTCAATATCTGGAGCAGATAAGACTGAGAAGCTTCCATGGCCAGAGCACTGTTTACTTTTTGACTGATAAATTTCAGCCCAGTTTCCTTAGAATATGCAGCAATCTCCCTGCACAAGTGCCACCCTACCAATAAGTTATTCACCTATTAACTTCTGAATTTGTCACCGAACTTCAAGTTTTTCAAAATGGAGCTTAATTTCAGGCTATTGGACAGAAAAGAGTAAGTCTACCAGCGAGACTTGAGGAGGGCTGCATCTCAGCTTCACCCACTACCAGCCATCAGCCACAAGGGCGCTCTCCAGGGACACAAATCCCTAAGAAACCGAACTTCCTTGGGTTTCCTCAGTTTGGTTTCTCTCCAGCAAGGTCTGTGGCGGGCAGCAAGAGAAAAATATTAGTGGGCTACAGCCAGGGACAGTCACTAAATTCTCCCTTTTTGCGGCACTGCACCATCCTAATCTAGACAAACCCCTCAGGCAGCTCCACTCCAGGAGGAAATGCTTTTGTAGGGCTCTGCATCAAGCCTAGCAGTGTCAGTCTCCTGGCCAAGGACAGTGCGAGTATCACCAGGCAGCTGTGCTTGGCCCTGAACTGTGTGAGAATCACCAGGCAGCTGTGCTTGGTCCTGAACTGTCCCTGCTGTCCCTGCCAGGCCTGGCCCGTGCCAGTGCTGCAGTGCTCCCTGCCCCAGTCTCAGCATCTTCCGAAAGGTGAAATAAGCCCCATGCCCATCTTGGTCTGGATCTTCTGCACCTGCCCTGCAAAACTAGAGAAGTGCATCACATGGGAACCAGCAAAGTTGGGGAGGAAGTTTAAAGGAGTACGTCCAGAGAGCTGTCGCTGGTCATTTATCCTCTTCGTGCAGATCAGAGCAGCAGCCCTAAGACCGGGGAGAAATGCGGCTTCCCCAGCACTGCGCTGCAGTACAGGGAAGTTGGAAGGCTTGCTCTGAGGGGCTGTAGGTCAATGGTGGTCGCAGCTGAACTCCCGGCCGAAGGCGCCGAAGCCTCAGTGACCCTCTCCTCCCTTCCGTCTCGGATACCCTCACAGCTCCAGCCGGGGAGCGGGGCTGGGCTGTGCTGCCCTCAGCGGGGCTCGAACTCAGCAAAGGCAGAGCCCGCTCCGTGGCAGCCCCGGGGCCATGGGAGGGCATCCCCGACCCGCTTTCCGCTCGCCCGCTCCCTCCCGCAGCGGGATGCGCCTGCAAAGGAGCCGTCGGGCTCGGCCGCCGGAGGAAGCGCAGGGACGGGATCGAGAGAGGGCTGCATCCCCGGGCTCCCCGCGCGGGGCAGCGCGGCGTCTCTTACCTCCGTGCCGGGCGGCGGCGAAGAGCCGCGGGGGCGGCGGGGCGGCGGCGGCGGCGGCGGCGGCGCGGGGGTCTGTCGGAGGGGCACTGCCGCCGCTGTACCGCCGGGAGATCACCCGCTCCCTCCGCGGCGGGCGGGGCGGCAGCGGGCGGCCGTCGTCGCCCAGGGCTTGGAGGAGGATGTCGAGGAGCGCCCCCCGCTCGGCTCCGGCGGCGG